>CABFOQ010054828.1:53911-75097 GCA_900660455.1 Gephyroberyx darwinii | reverse complement strand
ACCAGATCCACCCCCCACAGCCGTAAGGAGGCCAGCCACCCGGGACCAAACTCTCCCTCCCACTCCATGTACACCCTGCCACTGTCCAATCAACAAGGTGATCACCCAGTGCTCCGACCCAATGGGAGGGCAGATGTAGCCCTCAGGGTGTGCTCAGCCCTCCCACTGACCACTTCCTCTATTTTATGCTCATCATGCCCTTCTTAGCTCTTCTGGTGTTTTTTCAGTGCACACAAGTGTATTTCTTTACGTGCAACAGTCTGGTTACTGTGCAGCACTTTGCCTCTGTGGGCGAGCAGTAGAGGTCAGAATCTATTTAGAGCAGAATATGTAATGCATGACTCAGTGGAAGCCCTCTTATTGTTCACACAGTGCTGCTTTTATCAATACAAGTGGATATGAGAAACAGAGCATGGCTCTAACCAATACCATGAAGAGAAGCTTTAAGAAGCAATATAAAAGAGAAAGTTTCTCATGTTTTCTTTTTCTTTATTTCCCCCTCTCTCGCACAATCTCTCTGTCCAACAGTAAGTAGAAGCAGAAGCTCTCTCAGATCCTTTAGATTCCATTCAATTCTTCCAGCGCCCATTTTGACATGAATAAGGTGAATAATTACGATTTAACGACACACGTCTGTATCATCATGTCACAACAAAGACATGATCTCTCTTGTCAGGGTGTCTGTATGTGTGCGTGGAGGCAGTGTCATGGCCAGGTCTCTTTGATAAGGCCCACATGCATGGACTCTCCCTGCCCTATATCACAGACTCACCTCTGTCTGTGAGGCTGTGATTTATGAGAGTGGGTCAGGGTTCTGGGAAAAAGCCCTGGCACTCCCTGAAGATAGATACTTCTCCAGTGTCAGGAGGACAAAAGAGCTTATTCTCCACATTGCAACATATCCTCAACTCCTCAACAAATCTTTCCTGGCTCTTTAAAATGAAATTACTTGATTTAAACCGGGGAATAAAAAGGTCTTTTTGTTATTGTTTTAGAGTATCTTAATAGCCTCTTCAATGCTGGGAATTCCCCATTTAGATTTTATTACTCAATGATGAAACTAAGGTTGTGTTGAGCAAGTTTGTGTAGAATGCTTGCTGATAGTCCTCCAAGTGCAGTATGTATATACAGCTTTCATCTGTTGGCTGAAGATGCTTCTGCTGACACGATTCATAACTTGAAACTATAAACTATCCACTATATTCTATAAACTGTGTGTCTGTGTGCTCTCTCTTCAGCTTCCCTCCACCCATCCCTGGTCAACGTCCATGTCCAGCACCCCCCAGAGGCCGAGGTCCAGATCCACCAGGTATCCCGAGTCCGGCCTGGTCAGAGACCCACCACCACTGACGGGGCTCACTCAGTCCAGCAGCGCTCCCAGCCTGTGAATGGGAACGGACATGGGAATGAACATCATCATGAATCCACCAATGGGAATGGCAACGGACAACCACCCACTAATGGGAATGACAATAGCCATACCAGGTTGCAAAACCGTCAGAATGGATATGTGGGAAGATGCTTCCAGGAGACCGTTGATGGACAGGTATAGTGCTAACCAAGGCACAGTACAGTAATCATAAAAACACACTACATGTTGATCTGAGCCACCTGGTGTATTCTGGACTATCACTGGGGTTGAAACCAGGGGAGTCGGTGCTGTTTTACCACAGGCAACATGCCTTCCCATCACTGTCTGCCTCTCTGATAGCTGCTGTCTCATACAGGAAGTGGGCCTGTGGCTCTGATTTATGTTGCGTCCAGGATTTACGAGCTCTGAACAGACTGGTCATCTCATGTTCCACCAGCTCCCAACATAGGCGTGTTATGAGTTAGGACGAGTTGGAAGGACAAAGGTTACGCATGAAATCGACCCCATGGGGTCCCTCCTATCGCGACACAGAGGGGGAGGCTTTCACAGAATGTGTATGGTGCTATGCATACAGTACGGCATGTACCATAGATTTCACAGACCTTTCACAGACAGACAGAGTCACAGACGTTTAGAGAAGGAAGACAAAGCGAGAGAGGGGATAGGGCGAGAGACTGGAGTAGTGTGTGAGTTTGGCTAATCTGATGTCGAATGCAGCATCTGTTGGCTTGGCTGTGAGAAGATGCTGTTTTTGACTTTAAGCCTCCACGTTTCCAGTCTCAACAACACAGCGATCCACAGTACAGTTGTTTTTTCCAGTGCTGAACAAGTTTGTTTATGCTGGAGTACAACTCCCATTTTCCCTGCTATGGTCTCATAGAGAGGTCGGAATTCAAACTTCAGTTAGTTTCTGAGATCCCCGATAGAATTGCCCCCAGAAAAGAAGCATGCAAAAGCATCCGCCTAAAGTTTTCCCTTCTGCCTTTGCCAGTGTGCCAGTTCGGTGTTCTGTTAGAAGAATGTCCTCTCTGTTGCTTCTTAAGTTTCATAAATCTCCAATTGCCAAGAATCCAGTAAGTGAGGTTTGATAGGAATCTCTCTTTACAATTAGCCAAGCTCCTTAACGAGGCATGCCAGGAGCACAGCTATTCCTGAGACTCAGTGTTTATGTCCCCCTCAAACTAACCAGTCTCAGATGTGACTGGTTTGCTCGGTCCCTGCAGATAGGTACACACGCACACTCCGACACAAACACGCTCACAAACTGTGCTTGCCAATGCACACACATTTGCACACATACAAAGAAGCATGCAAGTGTGTGCGTGCCCACACGTACACACACACACACACATGCACGCATGCATACACAACAACTCATACAACACTCATTCTCAAAAATCATTCTCAGATTTAACACAGATGTGTATTGTTGTTGTAGTGTGGGAAGCCTCTGCCAGGCCTAACCAAACAGGATGATTGCTGTGGAAGTGTGGGTGCCTCCTGGGGTCTAAACAAGTGCCAAAAGTGTCCAACCAAACCAGGTAAGGCCTTCAAACTAAAACCATCAATTTTTTGATGATTTTATTTTTTGTTCTCTTCCATCGTATGCCTTCATCCTAATCTGATCTACCCTACTCTACTCTACCATATCCTGTTGACCTTATTCCTGTGGTGGCCATTTTGAACATACTTCACTCTATTCTATTCTATTCTATTTTAATCTATCAATGATGCCTCCTACGTTACTCAGCAGCAGTGGCATACACAACATTTGAGTGTAAACTCTGCTGATGACTACTGATGATGCTTTAATTCCAGCACATGGTAGTCTTCATTAGAGTCCTAAACCCCAGTGCGGCAGCTGCGTGATGCGTCATGCACCCTGGTGTAAAAACGAAGCTGTTTTCGCTTCCATAAAACCAAAACAGGGAACCAAATGAAAACACATTTAGCATGAAGATGAGAGCCTGGCAGGAGTGCCACCCACCCTGCGGGCAGAAGGAGCCAGCATGGCCTTGAAACAGCAGGGAAATGAGCAGCCGCGGTTCGGCTGGTTCCCCACCAGAGCTGCGGTAGGTTTGAAAAACAGCAGCGGCGGGTGGTTGTATGCCGGCTGGCTGGGTGGGTGGTGGTGCCCCTCACTGTGGATGGAGACTCTCACCAGGCCTGGCAGCACTGTGTTGTTATTTGGAGCACTTGATTACATCCCTACGCTTCTCCAAGACTTGTTATTGAGGCCCCATGGGGAGCAACTGTGGTGGCTCCAGGGGACAATTTGCTCCTATTCCTGTCCCAGTACTTTTAATCCTATTAGGGACATGCTTGGCAATAGGAGATGTCAATTGGCTGTCACAGTCCGCTGTCAGACCTCGTTCCCTGTTTAACGTTTGACCGGACCCTAATCAGAAGCAGACATCGTCCCTCTGTCTCCTCCATCTATCACGGACTCCCATCCATTCTTTTCTCTCTCACTCTTTCTCCTCAGTGTGCCAGATTCCCGCTCCTACTAAGTCCCCGCATGATCTCTTTTGGCTCCCAGATGTTTTCCTCTCCTTCCTCCTTTGAAGTTCGGGGGAGAAACAGAGCAACGCTCCATTGGCTCATTTTTGTGGTTCTTTTGGGGGGCAGCATAGGCCTGGGTCCCAGGTCACACGCAGGCAGGGGAGAAAGGATAGATAGAGTAAAAGAGGGGAAAAGTAAAGTCAAAATGAAAGCAAACTGAAGTCACAGATATGTCTCAGAAGTCTAGTTTAGCTAGGGAAATGCTTTGAATTCCTCTGAAGTGTTACTGTTCTCTGTTTGGATACTTGGTTAGATCAATAAGCTGCATTCTTCCCTCAACCGGCCTGGATGTGTACTGTTATATAGTGTTGGGTATTGGTAATATGCAATGGCAAGAGACACTGAAAAAGGAACCATGATGCTGTTGGGACTGGGTCAGTTGAGGGCTTGCATTGTGGGGGAAAGCCACTTAAAAGAGCCTCCTGTGTCTCTTGTTGAATGTGATAATGAGGTAATGAAACAGTTTGTGTTTTGGGCTGTCAAGATCTAACCGGATCTAATCAGTTTGAAATCCATCGGTCAGTTTATGGCTAGTTTGCAAAACACACTGTTGACTGAGAACAATCACCGCTGCTTGTTGGTGATGGCCGCAAGCGAGCCCTACTATTGCATCTGAAGTGGACGCCAGTGTGACCACAGTTAAATAGTGACAGTGCCGGTTCACACAGGAATGTTGAGCAAGGCCGCAGCCTCAATCTGTCCCATGCAGTGACCACACCATTATTATCATCCAGTACCCTTACATGTACTGAAAGAAACTCTGATTGAACTCTGATTTTCTTATCATATCATCATATTATCATAATTTATAGCTGTTGCTGCAGGAAGCTGCAGCGTGTGTGTCTGTGTGGCATGTCCATGTATGTGTATGTGTTCAAATGTAGAGAGGGCTGATGTTATGAGGCTGTGAGTGAGAGATGTATTGTTTTAGGAAGCAGCAATAGGGAAAGGTGTATATGTGTCTGTGTGTTGAAGTCTGTAGCAGGGAAGGCTGATGTTATTGAGGCACAGATAGCAATAAGTGTCCCATCAGTCTACAGTGGAAGCTGAAGCCCCGTAGGATCCAGTGCCCTTAACATTCACATGCTGAACATTCCAGCCCATAATGAGATCCAGATCAAACACAATGGCTGTAGTCAACTCCTTCCCTCTGGTTCTGATGAGGTGGAGAGAAAAAAACTGCCCTGGACCTTGTTTGGATTTCAAACTGGTTAGATCTTGAATTGTGTTTTCTGACAGGAGCAGACATGGAGGCAGTTAAAACTGTCCTCAAGTCTCAGAGATAACCGCTGATTGGTCGAGCCAAGGGGAATAGGTGAGTGGGGAATTGATGGACACAGGCAATTTGCTTACACAAGTCCCATGTGAAGTGCACTGCAGAAACTGAACCCAGGTCTTTGTGCGTAGTGCACTGTATGACTGAGAGGAAGCTTATCCTTGAAAAGCAAAGAGCCTCGCAGGGTAGTGTTGTTTGTTCTACCCTGGGGATGACTTCAGGATACATTTCCATCAGTAAAGTAATCTGAGGTTCCCTGGGAAACACTAAGCCAAGTAAAGGCCTTTTGCTTTGCCCTGAGTCTGACCCATTCTGTAGTGTTGGCATGACTCGATGACGCTGTATAACTGTGCTGGCAGCTCCTCCCTAACTGTGCGTTTCACAGCTCATGGAATTCCATAAGCCATTCGTCTCTCCATCTGTCATTGCTGGGCAGCTTCCCTCTCTGTGACTCTCCCTCTCTGCGATGCTGGGATGCTTCCCAGGGAGCCAGATCAGAGGTCCCCTGGGTCTAAATAAATCACCCCACCCACAGGAGCCATGGCCTACTCTGCCTCTACCTCCCTGGGCCAACGAGGTCACCATGATGTCACTGCCCTGTCATTGCCCCGCCCTCTACTTCACCTCACCCCTCTATCTGTGGGAGTCATCTATCTGTCTCTCTCTCTCTGTCTCCCTCTCTCTCTCTGTAATAAGGACGATATTCTTCATGAGCATTAGATCTATAAGTCAGATGAGGAGAAGAGGGAGGGGACCCAGTCCTCAACTTCCAGATCTTCCCACATGAACTCATCCCTCCTAAATCTCCCATCCCTTCCACAGACATTTAATCTGACATTCATCTAGGGGGCCAAAGCCTGTGCTTATTACTTTTTATTAGTGCTGATCAAACATGAACACTTGTTAATGACCAACTAAAACCAGAGATGCAATGACTTTGTCTAAAAAAAAAGGCAGCGAGAGAACAGATGCGCTGGTCTGTGCCAACATTTCCATTCCATAGCAACTTCTCATGGTGATTAGATAGAGACGTCACACTACTTTGACAGCTTTTGATTCACTGATGTTGACTTAGCTATATCCCGGCACAAGTAGAATGATGGAATCTATTAGGTGGACAGCAGTGTGGCTAATCAGGACTGAGCAGACCCAACCACTTCAAGAAATAAATCCCAGTTATCTGTCCCATGGTAGAAGGCACCGCGCCATTTAGTTGGAGGCACATCGATATGAAATTTGTGTTGCATTGCTTAATAAGATACATGCTAAGCTAAGTGTATTTTTTATGTGGTATGTACCATGGCATGTCTTCTTTTGGCACCAGCCCTAGTGGTAAATATTCCACAGAGAATGGGAGCTCATGGAGGAATGCTGGTCTGTTTTGAATGTGTGGTTGATCCTAGCGACACTCATCAGCATCTTGGAGAATGATGTGGAGAAATTGTCAAACTACAAACAAAGATGTTAAATTCATAGTTGTGTGAAGAAATACTGAAAAGTATGTTTTGATTTAATGTAATAAAATGAGATAATGCCTTCATTAAAGGCTTTTGCTATTGCTTCTCATGTGCAATGGGATGGCCCTCTTGCAGAAACATGATATGAATGATATGAATACACAGCTAAGGCTGTCAATGATTGAGCAAATAACTCATAGCTTGTACATTTATTTTGTGTCTGTGTCACCAGGAGGATGTTGATATTAGGCCCATGTGGCTGTCTCGTCTGATTCCCCTCTGCCTCACTGGCAGGAACACATTATTTACAGGGTCCTGTGATATGGACCGTGCCAGATTGGCAAATGTGGCGCGTGCCAAGGAGACGTTCTGCCTTGAAATCAAATGACTTCCCTTTAAGCTGTTTGCTCCAATCAACCATTGGCCCAACGGCCAAGGGGAGATGGCTTTGTCATCGTTGAATCTCCAAAGACCTGAAAACCTCCACGGTGATTAAAGAGCTCTATTTGCCCCCAGTTTTCTCTCCACGGCACCAGTTTGTCCCGTGGCGGTTTGTCAGAAAGCAAATTGCTGGAAGGGGTCCTGAAGAGGTCTTGGCTTGGGTGTTGGATGTTTTCCTATAGAGTGGCCCCCAATGGAATGGAAAGGAAGACTGTCTCCTTTTTCCCGTCCCATGGATTGCATCCATCCCTCCTCTTTCCCGTCTCCCACTCGTTCTCAGGTTTTCCAGCCAGTTAAGGGGATAAGCCCAGTACTGAGGCTGCCTCCCAGTCAGGTCCCTGGGGACAAGTGGTGTAGGGCTCCCAGCCTGTGATTGATGGACCAGACCTCTCAATGGGCTTAGAAGAACAACCCTCAGGCCGGGTGGTCCACAGAAAGATTGTACTAAATAACCAATTAAAGATTTCTGTCCAACAGAGGAACCCATCTGACTAGACTCTCCCTGCCTGCTCCCTACTCCCTCTCGCTTTGCTTTCTCAATCATTTTGCATAAGCTCTCCTTTCAGTGGAATACCCTCAGTAATGCTCGCCTCGGAGCAAACTTGACTTTTGTATCAGAAAGAGGCTTGGATGGATATTTATTTAGATTTCAAATTAGGACAGTGCCGCCAACCAAGAAGTTCCAAGAAATGTGAATTGCACTTTACGAGTGAGGGGGTTCAAGCAAATATTATTGAACAGTCGCCAGTGGAATTCACAATACTGGCTGGGGAAGGACAATAAATTAGTGAGGGGTGACAAAGTCTTTTGGTGCATGAGGCTAAATGGATAGGCAACAATTGGACATTTCTGTCTGCGCCCTTAGTGGATATGGGCCTGTCTGGGTCTGTGCTCTTTGTAACCAAGGGCGACACTAATGATGCTCTGCCTGAGGTCACTGTTGCATGCCACTGCCCATGTAACTGTGATAACAAGCATTGTTAGACTCAGGACCCACATGAGGAAATGTCGGGCACAATCTGCCAAATGAGATTCTTGAGATTCTAATTTCTCATGTATCTCATGAACCACGCCAACTGTTCATTATTAGATTGTATAGCCCTACAGGACTTCCAATAAACACTTTCTTTTCTCATGCTATGTTAAGACGAGCTTACTGTCTCTCAGATTCAAGTTGAAGTTGTTAGTGACTGCAGAGGTCGTCTCCTCCCTGCTAATAAGCTTTATTGAGACTCCTGGACCTCCCCCACTGGGCTTCCCTTGGCATGTGCGCCCTGCTGTCACTCAGGCCAGAGTTTCACTGATCCCATCACTGCGGGAGGGCGTGCCCACCGCCCTACCACAACAGCTCATTACTCAGAAACATTGGAAGGGGATTAGGAGGGTGTGGAGAAGGATGAGGTGAGCAGACAGGAACAGGGGCGTCGCTTTGACACGATTACCCCCCTACCCCCACCCCCACCACACACACACCGTCCCCTTCAGTCTGACCCACTTCTGCTCTGTCAACCCTCAGGTACATTGACCCTGCCTGGTCCACTGGGTCACAGCGGGACCAAAACATAACTCAGTCTACAGGACCTTGTTCTCAAAAACCCTCCATGAGGCAGACATTCCAGTCACTTTTGGGAAAATGACAAAATCAAGATAGATGAGTTTCTGTATTGACTGCATATCTTTACAGGCTCGCTGTATTCGTATCCTGTTGATGCTGAAGGTCACTGAACTCTCAAGGACCCTTTTTTGGCAGCTGAGAGAGGAACCTCAAACCCTTCATAGTTCTTTCCAATTAACAGCTTGTCGCCTGTGTAGGAAGGAAAAGGAAAATAAATGACGGGGTTTCCCAAACAAACAGTGGAGCAGGACTGGAGGTTCTTTGTGCCATGTTTGCTATTGCTTTTGGTGTCTGGTGAGGTAGGAGCCTGTAGAGGGCAGATGCGTTATGGAGATGTTGACTATTGGCTCTACCCTGGTGTCTAAAAAGATGGACCAGTGTGAGGGGCTCTTGTCCGGTCCTGCTTGCCCGCGGTCAGCCTTCCAGACAGCCAGCCACATCGGTCCAGAGCTCCCTGTCAGTCACGCAGAGATCAGCACTCTGGTCTGCAGTCTGCTGGAGCTCCGGTCATAAACACAGTGCAGCACACCTCCCTTTCCTGGACCACTCCGCCATGGGAAGAAATGTGTTTTCTTTGCTGGCAGTGCTGTGACTTGGAGGTTTTGAACTGTGGTTTCTTCCAAGTTTCACCCCCTGTTTCCTCACCACCTGTTTTCACCTCTGTGTTGCTATGGCAGCAACTTGAAGCTGTCTCAAGTTGGGACTGTATAGACTGTCTGGATGAGTGGTAATGAGGAAGCCATTATTCTCAGTGCACTCCTCACCCAGATCTTCCTAAATTACAAGGGGGATTTTTTTCAGCATGATATGAGGTGAGACTCTTCATCTCAGCGTACAGTTTCATGTTTGAAAAACTGTGAAGATCTGTGTTCAGCATCCAGATCTGATTACCACCTATAGAACCCCATACTCATACCCCATACCATCTCTCTCTCTCTCTCTCCCTCTCTCTCTCTCTCTCTCTCTCTCTCTCTCTCTCACACACACACACACACACACATACACACACACACACACACACACACACACACACATAGAGATGCTCTCTCCGTGCCATATGATAGTCACATTGACCTCTCCTCCTCCATACAAGTAATGGAGCATGCTGTGGCCTGACTGGTTGCAGAATGAGTAATGACATTATGTTTTTCAGGCCTCTGCTACCAACAGTATGGTCGCACTGGGGCATTAACAGACACATGGATTAAGTGACTGCAACACTTCTGTGAACCTCTAATGTGCCCAGCTGAAGGACACACCAGCTGATTTTGCTTTAGTAAAACAAGCAAAGACAGTTTTGGGCAAAACTCTCCTGTAAGCTTTACATTAATCATCATTGGTGTGTACAGTTAGAGAGTCTATAGTTTAAGTAGATTTGTACTATGGTTGATGACAAAGGTCAGGGCTGTGACATAGGTTTCTTAAATATTTATGATATATGCACTTTCTTCATCTGTCCCCGGAGGTGAGGGGATGCATTGGTAATATGATTATAAATGACGTCGAATGTTATCGTTATATTCTGCTGGATGGCAATGCTGGCTTATAAATGTGGTTGATGGGGATCCATTTACATCCACTCACTTTGGTGTCCCGCAGGGCCCAGCTGTGGGTCCCCTCATTTTCCCCCTGCCAAGATGCTCACATCTGTAAGTTATATGGTCTCCTCCTAAAGCTGAGCTCCTCTTCTCACTCTGCTATGAATGCAATGCTTTGTGAAACAGAGGCGTTGAACTGTAGGATCATTTTGCTGTTCTAAGCTGTCTTTTCTGTTTCTTGTTTTCCTTTTTCTGTTTGCAGCATATGCAGTGATCGCAAACGGACAAGTTGAATGTCCCAAAGGTTACAAAAGGATGAACCTCACACACTGTCAAGGTAAGGTTTGAGAATGATTCACTGACTTGCTAAATATTACAACATAATTTCACCCACCCTAAATTTTAATAAGTAGTTTACTCATAAAGCAAAAACTAGAAATTTTATTAAATGTAATGCCAGGTATGCGATTAACACACTGTCCATATGTTTTCATGCATACATGGACCCCTTTGGGCCTCTATAAAAGTACTCCTTGCTATGTGTGGCCCCTATGGGAACCAGGTCAAGGCTACAATTAGCCTTAGTCCAGGGTCAAAGTTCAGCAGCCAATAAGCGCCTGGGGTTGCTGTTTTAATTGGTCTGTGGGGTTCTGAGTGGAGAATGGTACGGCAGGCTGCGATTATGGTCAATGTGCCTCTCTGAGTATTTGGGGGGAGCTTTAGTTACAAACCTTTTGCGTAACAGTTGTTGCTCAACCTTCTCCCTAAATCTGTCGGCAGAAGAAAGACTGCATGACTTCCAGCTCACCCATCCATCTGTATGTGAAAACAAACTCAGGTTGTCCCTGAACGCAGAGCTCGCCGTGTAATAGCATTCTAGAGGCTGTTGTCAGCTGGCTGGCAGCCCGTGAAGCAATAACCACCCACAGTGTCCAATATATAGACAGACTTCCACTGAGAGAGAATTTGGACCATTTATATTTGTTATTAGTGGTATTGTATTATTACTGGAATTAATTGAATTGAAGGGAAAATTACTCAAGTTACTCAAGTATTTTGCTTCATCTGTGCACTGAGAACTATATATTTCTTACAGCACTGTGATGCTAAGATTTATAGGTTGCTATAGGTACCCAGTGACTTGATTAATGGTGTCATAATCCAAAGGGCAATGCTTAGTGAAGCCTATGAAGTGTAACAACATAACGGTCCAATGGACAGCTTTGACCACCTCAACAACGGGCCTCTTCCACTGGTTCAACAAGTTCAACAAGTTTCCCGATCTGCAGCACGATTGGCCCATTGATTTTTCTCAGATATGATGGCGTTATTAAGCTGGGAAATTCTTTCGCGTTCCACAGCTTTTTATAAAAAAAAACGAGCTGTGGACAAGGACACACTTTTTGCTGTCCAAAATGGTGTCAGTAGTTGCCAACAAACTTAGTAATTTATCTTGCATTTATTCGTGCTTGCGTTTTATGATCTCTTCAAGATGTTCCTTCTTTTCAGTTGCTCTTTTCTTGAGTTCCGAAAAGCAAAGCTGACAGTTACCCACAATATTTACTGGGCAGCTTCAAAGTCTCTGTCCCATTCAGCTGCTTCTCCATTACCAAAAATTATTTTTAATTTCAGCCCTCAGAACAACTGCCAAGGAGGCAAAAATCTGTCTTTTTGTGGGATTCTGTCATTGTTATCAGGATGGGGTCCAGTTCGCCAAACTGCGGCTCCTAGCCTGAACTCCTTGTACTGAATTTTACTGGAACAGAGCAGGGCTTGTCTCATATCCTGTATCACAGCTCTATGTCTTAGAATAGGCATGATTCACCCTTCTGTCTTTCTACCCTGGCCTCTGTGGCCCGTGACATCCATACCACGATAAGACACCCCCTCAGAACCACACACTGTTTTCTCACTTTAGGGAAGGGCCCTTATCTTCAGGACGCTTCTCAGAAACTAGGTCAACTGAATTGGCCATTTGTATCTGTGCTTGTTAGATGAAAGGCCTACATAGCCACATGTGCAGTCTCTGTTGTGGGTGGCGGTAGTAAACTGCCGTGGGGAACAGGTCAGATTACTCATACACCACTTCAAAGAACAGAGGATGGAAGTTTTACATAAGTCTTCCGACGCTTTGGATCAACTTAATATAAGCTACCAACAATATAAAACACATATTCAGGTAATGACATTCATCATCTTGAATACTGCAGAGACCAACAGGTCGAGGCCAAGACTTCTCTGTGTTGTGGCTTTGAGGCAGGAGTGGTCAAGTTAAGTTGAGACCTGGTCACTGAGGAACATGCTTCTCCCATTAATTGCAGCTTTGGCAAGACATTTGAAAAGGTGCACTCATTATTCACAGGTCCTAAGATGAGTTATCGTAAGTGTCTGGTTTGAGACTTTAAAAGTAGCGCTAGTTTATGAGAGAGAATTCCTTATGCGGTACTCCCTTTGACCATTACAGCCAATACACTCTAACACTACTCACGGAGACATATGAGCTATGCTGGCTATTTCCTTTATAATGTCCATAAATAATTCCTGCTGATGTTTATGTGGATCCTGGTTTTTCCAGGAGTGACGAACGGACGGGGTCATGTAAGGTCACAGCAGACAGGTTGTCACTTTAACCACAGTGAGGAGACTTTGGATGTAGTGCAGTCATCATTATGTGCCATTAAACAATAAAAATGGCATCATGAAAAAAAAATGTTGATGGATGCCTACGGCTTCCATCTGGGCCCAATACGTCTGAGAACGACCGACCATAAATTTAAAATAGATGTTGAGATTAGTTCTGGTCATGACAGGCTGTCGTGGAAGTCAGTTTCAATCCCTTCAACCCACCAGCAGACTGTAACAATAGCACTAATCTGGGACTCAACCGAACCATGGATTAAAGACCCCATGTGATGAAGGCTGAGCCCAACTCTGACCTGAACCCTGACCAGATAGCATGCTGCTTAAACTAAGCCCAGATCCCTATAGTACCCACATATATTGTTTTTCCTCGGGCTTAAGAGTGTTGCATCTACCCCAAGAGAACCTGGTTGGACACACGATAGGCAGGCATGACAGCTGTTGTCTATTGCCGCGTCTTTATGTGTCCCGTTGCTCGTCCAAACAGCAACAGGTCACTTTTGCTTACAGTGAAGCAGGCTTGTTTACATTGCCACTAACATAGAGGCTGAGGGCTGGGGCATTAGAGGGCCAGCTTTAGCCTTGAGCTGGTTCTTCCTTCAATTCTACTCCAGAGCTTGTGAGTGTAGGGGCACACACACACACACACTCACACAAACACAGAAAAAGAGAGGGGGAAAAAACAGAAACCAAGAAACAAAGAGCAACTGAGATATTAAAGAAGAAACAACTCCACAGCAAACAACAAAAAGAACATTGAGGCATTCTCTGGATTTCCTTCAGTCGCCAGTATTTATCGGATTCAATCCCTTCCCTTATAAGCTCACTTTTTCCAGCAGGAAGCAAAACAACAAAACAAGAGCAGATTAATTAGAAATGGGAAAATCTGTGGTGGCAGGCTGTCGGGTTCCAGTCGTCAAAGCAATGGGAAAAGGCCTAATGATTTACTCTTTGTTTAACACGGTAGAGCAACAAACTTTGCCTGGTCCCAGTGTGACGGCATGACTAAGCGTCTAAAATATGTCCCCCTATGCTCCTGACTGGTACACTAACTAGCTAGCTTACCTCCATTTGGCTTAGTGACTCAGGAGCTGAATGGAGTATTAAGCAAACACCACTCACCACGCCATCACTCCTGCACATGGTTTAGGCTAGAGAAAGGAAAAACACTTTGGGGCCTTCGCTCCCTGACGTAAGCTGAAGATGCTGTGACCTTGGACACAGTAGAGGAAAGGCGCTGAGGAAACAAAGTCTAATCTAAAACAGTCCATTATTTCCTCTGTCCCGCTTTCTAAAGTCAAAGTTACCACATCTTTAAGACTTTATAATATTTCTCAATATATCAAAAGGAGATATAATTGTTGGTGGGGTATGCTGCTTTACAGTGCTCCGTTTATTGTGTGTGTGTTTCCCTCCTGTCATCACCCCACCTTGCTTTCATATATTGTGTAACTTCAATAAAAGTCGGGATTTTTCATCACTCCCCAGCAGCTGGTGGTTTTGATTACACGTCCTATTGTGATACTTTTTCACCTCTCAAGGTGCAAAGATTTCTAAAGGCTTACACCATCCATCATCTCTGCTGCTCTACAATCATAAAACCATTGTATACAGCACCTGAAATGCAGGACGTTGAAAGTATGATACTGATACTTTAAAGCATAAAGAGGGAACTGAACCCGAGTTCACTGGGAGGTAAACATATCTGGTCAAACACAGGAAAACATGCCTTCATCTCATGACCGTAACCCAACATTTAGATGGGTGGTCTAGTGTAAATACTGCATGACTAAAGTACTGCATATTTCACAGACATCAATGAGTGCCTGATGCCTGGGCTCTGTAAGAACGCTGAATGCCTCAACACCAAAGGGAGCTACAGGTGCACCTGTAAACCAGGCTTCATGCTGGACCCTGCCAGGAGCCACTGTGTCTGTAAGTACTCCTCATAACAAATAATCAAAGGCTGTGATCATTTGCACTTGTCGGTTCTGATGGACATGTTGACTGTCTCCTCAGCGGACAAGGCGGTGTCACACCACAGGGGTTTTTGCTTCCGATCGGTGTCCACGGGATCCTGTTCTCTGCCCCTTTCCCAGCACATCACCAAGCAGATCTGCTGCTGCAGCCGTGTGGGCAAGGCCTGGGGCACAGAGTGCGAACGCTGCCCCCTGCCAGGATCAGGTACAGCCACCCGAGAGTCACACGTCTCTCATTTTGCGCCTCCCGTTTTCCTCCACCAAACGATCTGTCCGACACTCTCTTTAAAAACATTCTGTTCAGACTCTTGCTCAATCTGTGAACTTGGTGAACTGGTCATTTCTAAGTTTGATTCTACTTGTTGAAATGCAATTTGTTGGGTTAAATGTTTTTGCAGATATAAAATGTCCCATGCAATCTTATGCAATGGTTAGCAATGGTAATGAAAGCACACAAGCAATGAATGTTCACTGTTCAGTCACAGTTCTGCAGTCTGCCAGGCGTGTAAAGCAGTTCAAAATAACCAAATGTGTTTGCTGTGGAAAAAGACCAAAAATATAACAGTTTTCATATTTTGGAGGCTACATAATTGTGGGAGTCGATCGTATGTTATCACTCCAACCCTCCAAGAGAAACCCCACTAATAGACCAGCTATGCTTCACAGCAGAAATAAATAGCTTGGCCAAGTGAAACATGGGAAGTAGTTGTCATCTCTTTTTTTCATACCGATCTAATCTTCAAAGTCTTTGAGAGAAAGAGGCTGGTTTTGTGCAGTGTCCGTCCTGGCCAGTGATTCATGGAGGTTGTCATAGATCAGATATCAGAGAGAGACAGACCTTCACGCGGCTGCTAAGCCAGGACTGACAGTACACACACACACACACACACACACACACACACACACACCTCCTGATTACTTGGACGCTGGCTTTTGTATGGCCTGACAAGCTGTTAGAGCCATGTTCCCTACAAAGCGGCCAGGCCCATTACTGGTGACTTGGTAACAGGAGCCTATTGACTTGTATTCCAGCTTTACTCCAGTTCCTCTGATGTGGTTCTTGGTCATATATAGCCCCATTTCCCTCCACTTTGGATTCATCATTCAGTAGCCTATCATATCTATGTTTCCTGCCTTTACGCAACCGTTTACAGTGACCGCATATCTGTCATTACTCATATCTATATTCCAGACTCTTTGGCCGCTATTTGCATAGGGTTGCTGGTTTCAGGTCAGGTAGGGGACACGGTGCTTCTCATTTGTAATGGATTCACCATCGCTGAGGTTTGTTGGGCTCGGACACAAAGAGGTGCAATCTCCCTCCTTTTATCTCGCCGGCCAATCCTCCATTAGCCTCTCACTCACACGTCTATGCAGCAGTGAGTTCAAAGGTCAGTCAGTATTACATGATCCTCTACTTCCCCGGCTGGCATGGCTGTATGTGTGTGGGTGTCTGTTTGTGTGAGTGTGTCAGATATACCCCAATTCTTCCAAATCCCCTTTTGTGGTAGCCCTCTATGACAGCTGTCACTAGCCTGCCAGCTAGCTAGTTCCACAGCCATAGCCGAAACCCTACCTCCCCATTCACAGTAGACAGTGAAGCACAGCATGCTCAACATAACAGTATTACACGGATGGCTTATGGTATTGCTCTGAACACCAGACAGAAATATGAGACATAATTACACGCTGGCAGCGTTTCATGTTAGCTTAGGAGCCCGAGAGCAGGATATGGAGGTAATGTTTTCTATAGCTCATTGTTTGCTGCTGTGTGTTTCCTATCCTGCAGACCATTTCAAGGAGATCTGCCCGGCCGGTCATGGATACACCTACTCGCGCTCTGATGTGCAGATATCTGTGAGGGAGCTGGAGGAAGATGATCTGAGGAATACAGGAGACTCTTGGGAGGAGCAGAGCCCCACTTATCCTCAGCCCCCACCCTCCCTGCCAGAGCAGCCCTCACAGCAGCTGCCCCCGAGGTTACAGTATACCCATAGCTACCCAGATACCCCAGAAATACCCCAACACCCACTGTACCCCGAGACACCACAAGCACCCTGGTACCCCCACACTCCACAGCAGCCACAACAACCACAGCAGCCACTTTACCCCTCTCTAGACACCGAGCACGCAGCCAGAGAGACACCTAGACAGCCAGAAGGTGAGAACAAAATGTTTTGTACACTAAATCTTTGCCATGTTGACTTTAAGGTTGATAAATGTTTACCCTGTCTGGTAAAGAGACGAATGGTTGTTACTACTGAATGTGCTGTAGATAATATCCACTCAGGCTTGGGACTTATCCAAACATGGTATTCACTTGACTGCTTTGATTTTGTTACCACAACCCACGGCATAAATAATGGAGGGCAGCTGAATGATTACACAATAGAAATCTTTTTTAGGGGAATGTAAAAGGATTAGCTTTTTGTGAGAATCCAAACATCAACAGGATGTTTTGATCTCCATAAATAAAGACTTGATCCACCATTGAACAAATGCAAAAGGAAATTCATATCCCCCATGCATCAGAGTGCGCCTCCTCTAAGCATCACAGCTGAGGAGTAATCCACAAAGGTCAAACATCGGAATCCTCTGGATTTTCTGCAGAACTTTTTCTTGATATAATGCCTATGAGATAATTTATTGGCGTAGCCGGAACATTTTGATTTCTGTGAGGAGACAATTCTGTAAATATTTAGGGATTTTTGTCTTCATTATCAGAAATATCTATTTCCTTGTCTGTATTTGCATTTTTCGTTCCAGTAGTCTGCACTTCTTTTTAAATACAAGCTTCTCTGTCTGGCTTAGAGGATAAATGTTCTGTAAGCTTTGTTTTATTAGAAATAAAGATCTCCAAGGCTGCAAGTCAAGTGCCCAAAGAGAACACAGACCGATAATGGCCGATATTTAGCGATGGTACATGTTAATGGGAACAGAATGTCAAGTTTTGCTACTGATAAACCTTCCTCTCGTTTCTGTCTCCCAGCAGATGTGGAAATACTGAGCCTGGTGAGTTCACCCTCCCTGTCAACCTCTTGGCACATGTCTTTGAAATGTTTATCTTCGAAAGATATGCTCTAGCTAACTCAGCTAGAAGGCTTATGATTACATAACTTATTCAGACCACATTTAGGAAGATACACATACTTATTGGCATTGAATATGATGTCAAAAACAGACATATGGACACACATAAGATGACCATAACTTAACCAAAATGTTTTAACAGTAACATTTGCTTGTTTTCTAGCCGACTGTTGTGACTGAATCACCATGGAAATATCCAGGTATCTTTTTCTCATTGCTTCATGCATACAGAGCATCCCACAGATAATAAAAACTGTCTGTAAACTTACCCTGATAATTTACTGTAGTGCTTTTACACTGCTGTCCAATGCCTCTTGAAGCATTGATGTATCATTTGAGAGCTGCAGGGCTAATAGTGATTTGCCATACTTTGAGTCAGACACAGACTCCTGGTCCATTTTCTATAAATTGCTCCTGCAGTGGCAGGCTCTACCCTTGTCTACTCTACCCTTGCGCCAATGAAAACATTGACAGTCTGAAGGTTGACTCTGACTCTGAGTCCAGTTGATTTATTTCTGTCATGGTGCTGTTTTTAGCCAGCAGAAATACATAGATCATCTTTATATAGCTGCCATGCTACAGTAGGAGGGCCCAGGGAGTGACTGCCAGGGCAGTAGTGGTTGTGAAAACAAGTAGTGTATCTTTAGGTTGTACAGAAGGGTGAGATAATGTGAGTGGTTCTCTCTGTAGGTACTCACCCCGCCCCCCTTTCTCTATCCCTCATAACAGAGACCTCTCCAGACTCTCCCATCGTCAACCTGAAGCCAGATCCTGAGGAAACCGCCCCCATAGACTCATCCACGAAGGCCACAGGTAAGACAGTACCGCGTATGAAACACAGGGGCTATGTACCTACAATCATCAGTGTCCAATGAATAGACGGGTGCAAGATGTACGGAGCTGTATGATGTAACACGCACATGCACAAGAGCAACATGGCACTGGACTGTTCATTTTTTATGCTCTCTGTCAACTGCTAGCATACGGCAGCACATCTCATAAGACATTTTTGCAGGCTTACCCGGAGTTTAGTTGGGGAGCGCTTGTATTGTGATTTTATATGCTCCTCTTCTCAGAGCCAAGTTGGCTTGAGGTTGCTGTGCAGCGCAGAGGGTGAGAGGGTGAGAAACCAAAGAGAGTGTGCATTTTGGAAGGCGAAGCTGTCTGGACTGGACAGAGGCCAGTTTTATAAAGAAGGGAAGAAGAGAGGGTGACGGAGAGAGTGAGAGAAAGAGCGCGAGAGATCAAGGAGGAGAACCCGCGGTAGAGGAGAACTTACAGTAATCCTGTGGAGAAGGACATAGTTGGGTTCGTTGCTCTCAGCCAGACCCAGGAGCCCAATCCAATATCGCCGTGTTACCAGAATCCATTTGGACAGAAAAACACCAATGACAGGCTCCGCTGTGCGTGGCCACGGGCCTGTTTCCCTCCGACCCCTCTGTACACGTTCCATACCACCTGTTAGAACACTACAGCGCTGTAAAACGTGTCCTCTCATCCAAGACCCCACCTATAAAACAGCAAGACGGTTTCCATGGAGAACATGTGTTGGCGGAATGCTCCTTTTTTTAAACAGTGTCTAAGATATTGTGTAACCCTAGCTAGAAAATGGCTGAATAGCGTCTGTCTGTAGGCTGAGGTCTTGTATTGACTCTAATTGCCTTTTCTTAGATATTGACAAGTGCGCCGTCACCCCCACCATATGTGGCCATGGGAAATGCATTGCTGTGCAGACTGGCTACACCTGCTACTGTGACCCAGGATACAAGCTCAGTGCACTGCAGACCAACTGCATCGGTAAGTTAAGGGAGAGAGAGACAGAGATGGGGAGTGAGACAGGGGTGATGGGGGGACACTGCAAGAGACACACACACACACAGCAGAGGCCTCTGCGGTTCTGTCTATCATCATCTCCACACAGGCACGTCTTTAACACCAAAGACTTCCCCACCGCAGAAGCCTTGAAAAATCAAGCTGGCCAAAATGAAAGGGAACCATTTGTTTATGTTGACCTGTTCTGTGATGCC
This sequence comes from Gephyroberyx darwinii, assembly GCA_900660455.1. NCBI lineage: Eukaryota > Metazoa > Chordata > Actinopteri > Trachichthyiformes > Trachichthyidae > Gephyroberyx > Gephyroberyx darwinii. Next base: position 55,100 of record CABFOQ010054828.1, on the reverse strand, counting down.
TGACAACAGTGAACAGGCCATCCAAAGAGCTGCCACGGTGCTGTGATCTCTTACCTCACGGTTAGGGCCCTGGCCAAGGCCTCTGCTCCACTCAGCTGGGCTCAGGCCCATGACTGAGGAATGCCTGTACCGTAGAGGAGCTCCAGAGTCAGGGCTCGGAAAATGTCTCCAGTGGCAAAATGGAACTGTAATGTAATGTCACACTAGACCTCTTCTCCTCTTCTCTGTCCTCCTGCTTCTCTCTCTCTCCGCTGTCTTTCTCTACCTCTCCTTGCAGATGTGAATGAGTGTGACGAGGACCCATGTCAAGGGAAGGGCCACTGTGTGAACACCTTTGGGTCCTACACTTGTCACTGCTACAGCGGCTACAGCCAGGTCATCACCCAGAACAGGAAGTTCTGTCAAGGTGAGAGAGAGGTGTAGCCTTTCAGAAGGATGTTAGTTTTCTAACTCTGTATTACAGAACCACAAGTTCTTCTGTCAGCTCTGTTCGTTTTAAAAAGTAGACAGTGGTGATTAATGCTCTGGAACACAATAGCCACTTTCTTTTCCATTCTCCTTGGGTTTCATTCAAACTGGCAGACATTAACGAGTGCAGCATGCCCAATAAGTGCCAGGATGGGGAATGTCTCAACACAGAAGGATCTTACACCTGTGAATGCAAGAGCGGCTACGCCAAGTCCTGGAGAGACCAATGCGAAGGTGACACGCATGCAAACATGCACACTCACGTGCACGCACACACACTCAGACCCCATAGTTAAGTTAGCATAATATCACAATGCTGGCTAGACCTGTTTGTTAGCTGCGATGAGTTAATGTGTAGCCCAGTTACAGAAAAAAACATTGTTGTATTTTCCTCTGGTCTAAGCCAGGAAAAAAACAATGTTCGGTTAATACTAGAGGGATTTTGTGTGTGTGTGTGTGTGTGTGTGTGTGTGTGAGTCTTTGTCTGTATTTGTGAGTGCAGTTGAAACCACCTCCATCTCCATTTTTTATAACAACTTATTCTGATTAACATTATAATATCCCTCCTTCTCTCTGGGCAGATGTGGATGAGTGCAGAGATCCCAACTCCTGCCCCGACGGTGTCTGCGTCAACACCCCGGGCTCCTTCCAGTGCCAGGCCTGTGGCCCCGGGTTCAGGTCCGCCTACGGAAGATGTGTGGGTAAGACACCCCCTCCCCTC
>CABFOQ010054828.1:34431-47509 GCA_900660455.1 Gephyroberyx darwinii | reverse complement strand
CCAGTGCACCAACACCCCCGGTTCCTACAGCTGTTCCTGTCCCGCTGGGCTGGAGCTGGTGGATGGGATGTCCTGCAGAGGTACACACACACAGACACACACACACACACACAGACACACACACACACACACACAATGAGGTGTCAGTCAGCAGTCAAGGGATGCAGAAAACCATTACTTGTGGCTTACATTTTTGGCATTTTGATACAGCTGTGTTTGTCTATGTGTGTGTTTGTGTGACAGATGTTGATGAGTGTCTAACCATTGTGGGAATCTGTGGAGAAGGACACTGTCTGAACACTGACGGCTCCTACATCTGCATCTGTGTTGATGGATACACCATGACTGGCGGGATCGGCTGCCAAGGTAATTGACTGCAGCAGAAAAACAGCAATGGGGATTACTTTTTAGGGTGATTTTATGGGCTTTGTGTAATTGGGTGAGGCATATTCACAGCAGGAGAAAATTGGTAATAACAGTTTTTAGACCATGTTACTCATGTTGAAAAGCCTCTTTACAGAAACCTTGCTGGCTGTGCCCAAGGCTCTGAATTTAGTGCAAGCAGGCAGGCAGTGTCTTCACCCTATCGTCCCTTCATCTTTCTCTCAGCGGACCCCTTTCCCCCTCACCCTACATAGCCAGAGGGCCAGGCTGGGTGCGAGGCTGTCCGCTGGTATCCTTGGCATAGATGCTCAGACCAACCATTGTGTGTAATGGGCCATGGCCTGACATCAACCGCCTCACTGCTCCCTCTCAGCTCCCTCTCTCTCAGCTCGGACATCAGTTTGATGTTATTCCAGCCGCACCCAATGACCCACTGGTCAGAGCAACAGGAAAAAATTAAGCTTGATCATTGGCCAGAGAGGAGGTCACACACAGCTTTTCTTTTCAATAAACTATAATTTGCTGTCAAAATACGTAATGAAACAATATGAAATAACATCAGAAATAATGTCAGAATTGAATCGGTATTGTTACTGGTAAGAGGTGAAATCAGGTAAATGGCAAAACATTAGGTAGTGAAATTCCTTGTAATGATGTAATGCAGGTAAGTTTGGAGCTTGGGGGCCAGGGCCCTGCAAGAGGCTGACATCGTCCTTTGATGGGTGAGGAAGATTTAAGGCACCGTGGTCAGTCGTTGCAGAGGGATCTTCTCCCACCGGGGTTTTGGGCGTGGAGCACCAGACAGCGTCCACAACACACTGAGCAAACTGTCCGGCCTGCATCAGGCACTTTGGCCCCCAGCCACAGTAAATATTGGGCTTTAATTATCCTATAAATCAGCAGTTGTCGTATATTTTCATCCAGTCTGCCATTGTGTGTACAGTGCTGACACAATGAAAGCCAGACCCCTCTCACATGGGCCCTGCAGGGAGAGGTGGAGGGAGGATGAGGGCATGTGGGTTTACAGGGATGAAAGATGGGTTTAGTCAGGTGAGGCCAAAATGATGCTTGGCCTTCAGCTGTCGGGTCTTTCAGCAAAAACAGAACATACATAATAAAGGAATGACAGGGACTGAAACACATCTAAATTTCATCCAAATCAACACATTGTACCATAGCACCCCTGGGCCCTTCAATAAAGGCTTTGAAGTCCTTGAATTAATCCCAAAACTGTCCAATCACAACATATTTATGTGCTTACCTATGGTCTGAAGTACTGTTTTGTTCCCCCTATTTCTGCAAGCGCGTGCTTTCCTCGTCAGCTCTGAAGGATTCGTCTCGTTATCAAATGTTGGAAAACGAAGAGAGGCTTTTCCCTTGTGCCGAACTTCCTCTGTTTTCCTGCCTCGCTCCCACTTATTACCCTGGGTCCAAATACCTTGCAAGTTATGTTGTAATGCTGCAATTATCCATCAATCTACAGTTAATCAAGCATACAGCCTTCGTTATTAATTTTTACTAGGCAGAGGTTGACGTTCTCAGCCTGAGAAGCTGAGGTAGATGATTTTTTTCATATTTCCTGTTTGCCAGTATACCGTTAAGTGCTCCAAATGGCCAATGCATCTTGTGTTCAGACAAGTGCTTGATTGCACACGCATTCTTTTTGTGATATTTATGTGGAGGAGTGGTATTCCCTGTGGACTTAATGGAGACAGACAATATATGGGGATGTTTAGCGATAATCAATATGTAACAAATGTTGACCCTCCCTTCCTCCAATCATGTCTCTCTCTCTCTCTGTCTCTTTCTTTCCCCCTCTCCCCTCTTAGATGTGGATGAATGCAGTAGAGACAGCGTGTGCAACCGAGGCCAGTGTGTCAACACTGTCGGCTCTTACTTGTGCCTGTGTGAGGCTGGCTTCAAGTTCAACAAAGAGACGGCTGACTGTGAAGGTAAGACGGAAAAAAAGGGAACTCTTCCTCCGCGGTGTTGTCCTGTCGAGTATGTAATGGTGATTATTGAGCCAAGGCCCGACCCTCAGGCTTCTGCTCTCTGAGTAAACCAACATGTCAGCTGCTGTCTGAGCAAACCAACATGTCAGCATTGGTTGTTTGATTGTCACGCTACATTTAGATCTGAGCGAACCCGGTATAGCGCAGTTGGCTATGATTGATTATGTATAGCCAGTGATTCGTCAGTGGGGACTGGGTTCCACTGAAAGTCTCCAAGCTTGGCTTCGAAGCTTTCCTCCATGGTGAGGACTGAGGGCTGCCTGGATGCCATGGCTGGAGCCCCGCACTCCTTGTCCTCCTAGGGGAGTATGAATGACCCCATTGTGAGCTGGAGGTGTTTCTCCCTCTGGAACGTCTCCCTTTAGCTCCTTCACAAGTTCTTCGGTTGCTGTGATAATATTGTTCTTGGCCATTCCCTTTGCCTGCTGCGCTTACTGAGGACAGCTACACCACAGGCCTCCTGGCCAACTCCTGCTGCACAGCCATTATACTGGAAGCAGGGGAGCAGGGGAGGGAATATGAGTGTGTGCATGTGTGTCTGCATGCATACGTGTGAGTGTCTGATTGCACATGTGGTTGCATTTGAATGTGCCTCTGTTTGTAAGATACTAACCAACATCTGTCTCTCTCTGTCCACAGACCAGAATGAGTGCAAGGAGTTTGGAAGCTCAGTGTGTGGTACCTGGCGCTGTGAGAACACCATCGGCTCCTACCGCTGTTTCATGGGCTGCCAGCCTGGCCTGGATGGAGAGGAGAATGCCGACTGTGGTGAGTGGTCAAATGGAGTGCAGTTAAAGGTGTAGCGCACACAATGGTGTGATACGAAGCCGAGCAGATGCTGTTAACAGATGGTAACAAAACAGGGCGAGCTTAAACTTCTGTAGGCCGATAGCCACAAATTGTATACAGCTACCTCAAAGGACTGGTTCTCGTTGTTCACAGCTTCCCATTTTTGCAACACATCCGGAGAGACCTTCCATAATTCGATCTCAGTGCTGAATTTGCCTTTAACAGCTAAAGCCATCACCACCACTGAAAGCAGCACTCTACATACTCTCCAGAACCTTCCCTCCCTGCATAGATCGTGATATCTGTTTGGCACGCACAGACAAAGAGGCTCATGTGAATCAAAAGCTATCAGGTACTCTGGGTCTTCCTGGGCAGGAGGCCATGGGGGAGGTGAGGGGAAATGGCCCCTGAAATTGGGCCACTTTAGAAAGAGGAGTGCACTGTCATCCAAGACAGTGTGTGTGAGGCCAGCTGATAATAGCAGTTGGTCTCATCCTCCAGACAATGGAGCTAATGGAGGGCCTCTGGCAGGGACACTGGGTGGAACCTGATCACCACTGTTCCTCTCTGGAAGGGGGATAGGACTGTCTTCGTCCCAGTCCACCCCAGTCCACCCCGGGCTAGCTTGGATTGTCCCTCACCTCCCCATTCCTCTATGGAACAGCCCAGTCACCTGGGTCGGCTGGCTCAGAGGCGTAGTCTTGCTACATCTGGACCCACAGCTGGCCAACAACAACAGCCCCATCTCCATGACCCCCAGAATACATAGAGCCTTATGTGTTTACTGGCAGGGACAGCCACTTTGGGCTGGGCTTGTGTGTGTTGCACTTTACAGAGATATGAATATGGTGTGTTGCAAAACGTTCTGAGTTTATCACTTTACGTTTTTTAAGCCAGTATTGCTTTTCTTTGTTTCCGCTATAGGGCCATAGAACATCAGGCCTATTTTATTAGAGGCTTATGTGAGAGAGAAAAAAAACGAGACCAAGTATTTCCTCATATCAGGACAGCATCCAGACAGTCAGCATCCCGAGAGTGACAGGCGAGGTGGGGAGAGTCTGAGAGTGTCAGAATGGAATGACAGATTGGACTGCAGACAGAAGCTCTGTGTGTGTGTGTGTGTGTGTGTGTGTGTGTGTGTGTGTGTGTGTGTGTGTGTGTGTGTGTGCGTGCGTGTGTGTGTGAGAGTGTTTGCACCCGTCCTTGCGTAGAGAACCAGAAAGAGAATCAGAGACTGTAATGGTTGTAGAGATGCAGCATCCCATATACTCATGATCCTGAATTTTTATTTGACTCTCGATCGAGAATTCGCTGCTGATCAATGACAGAACCCCCCACCCAACTTTGTGTGGCCGTCTCCTCACTCCAGACTTTATGATGTTGTCTGTCTGGCACCAGCTTAAGAGTGCAGGGGCCTGTTGTGAGATAGGGCCCAGATTGAAACCAGCTGCTCACCTCCTCTCACTTAGTGCTCAGAGTTAACACACTGCTAGCCAGCTCATATAGGTTGAACTAAATGTAGTGCTGATCAGTGTGTGACGTAAACATCTGCTGCTGGTAATTGTGTTAGGAGCCGAGGGCTTCTCCACTGCCATGTTGTTGTGTAACTGTCTAGATACACTAGCTTTTAGGTTGTGGGCTCCTTTACAAGACAGGCGCTTAACTAGGGGTTGCGTGCCTTATAGAGCATGAGGGAATCTTACATTCAGGTTGGGCCTAGTTGAAAAAGCTTCAAGTTGTACCCTAGGGCACCATAACACTCCCAGTTCTGCTTGTCTATATGGCCCAGTTATGACCATCCTTCTCCCATTGCTTTGTTGTGATGCCAGGCCTTCGTGCTCTCCCCAGGCCTCACAACAAACACTCACACAGCTCAAAAGTTGACTCACAGCCCCCACCGCCCTGCGCACCATGCGCCTGGGGCCTGGGCCTGAGAACCAAGCCTCCTTACCCTCTCAGCAGCCCAGCACTGCACACAATAGCGGCTTGTTCCACCGCACGATGGGAAGTTGTGGGAGATGCTGCCGTCACCCCAATAAAGAGTCCAGGGAGGGAGCTCAATTACTCCGAGGCATTTTTGTCTGCTTGTAAAAATCATCAAATATTTAAGAAGAGGCCAGACGCTGTAATTTGCCGTTTCTGTGAGGGGCGTTGTTTTATTTTTACTCACCGGCCTTCGAAGGGGCAGCGGTTGTCTTTGGCTCTGCTTGCTGCGCTCATTTAGATTTAGTGGTCATAATACAAAAGGGAAAAACAGGGTTTTTTCCGCACTAGAGCGTCAGCCGCAACTGTGCCATGAAGGCTGCACTCAGCCCTGCCATGATGCTGTACACAGGGCCCCTGTGTGCACAGCAGCAGTGTGTGTGTGTGTGTGGTGTGTGCACGTTTGTGTTATAGTGTGTATTCATTGGACCCGGTCTTTGTTTTAAAGCTTCAATTCACCACTGTACCCATAAATTCTCTGCAGCTATGCCTTGTCTTTAATAAGGCATGCCCAGGGACGGAAATTGTCTGTGGTTACAATCTTGCCAAACTCCCAGACCGGCAAATGTATAGAAATGTGAAGGCTTTACCATGTGTGATTACTCATGCTCTTGTCCAGATGTTGGGTGACGGTCTTGCATGGGTCTGCACATATTATAGGACAGGTTGACCTCCATAGTAGATGAGGTGACAGATAAAGCACACAACACGCTTCCCTGTAAAGAAATACCCTCACCTCATCCTTGTCCACTCGTGTGTTAAGTAACCTCTACATATGGGTCCAATCAGACTAGGGGTTGCCCAGGGAATAGGGAAGTGTGGGCTGCGGAGGGTGAGCCAACAGTCACTGAATTCTATAGGCTTCTGGCCCACCACCATGTGCTCCATATTAGCATGTGGCACAGAGACCCCCGTTTAACCCACCTGATCCCACCCCCACATCACTGGATCCAGGAAGGAGGTCCTCCCGGGTCAGACCATTAGGAGGGGTGCCTAATGGTCCGGCTCGCTCCATAAGCTCAGCACCTCCAATCTAAACTGAACTCCTCACCCTCTTCCCCACCTCACTTCCTCGCCTCCGGGTAATTTACAGCCCTGCATGGGTCCTGACGTAACTGTGACTATGACATGGAAAGAGGATGGGCAACAACTTCCAAGACGAGCGCTTGGTGGAGCTATCCCATCATGCATTATTCACGGTTTCCCACAAGCCATTAATGCTGTGATTAGCATGCTAACGCTCTGCCTGGATATAGACAGATCTAATCGGTCCGTTAAGTAATGCTGTCACTCCAGCACTATCAAAGTCAGACACAGGAAAAAAAGCAAGACCATTAAAGACATTTTAGCCCAGATGCTCTGAATCCTCCCAGAGATGATAGTTTGATCGCATCACCGCAGTACGCTAGCAAGCTACACATGTGGTGCGCAACACATTTTTGTTCCATGTTTCAGATGGATGAAAAGCTGACCGCAGACACTGATTATATCATGTAGCAGCTGAGAGCTTCCATTACCTTCTTTAGAGACCTCCCAGCTGGCTGCCGCTGTCATTCCAACATTTTTAAACCCCACTTAAGCTCTTGACACTTGCGGAAATGTTCCTCACGCACTGATATACAATACACTTCACCTTACTGTGAGACTTATATTCTCCTGATTGAGTTGCGGCTATATGTTTATCCAAGATGTTTTATGAATTCCACGTGATTTGTCACAGTATCCCCCAAAACGTATTCATAGCTGCAGCTCTTTTTCATCCTCAGCTGCAAAATGCAAATCTCATGGGTTGGCGGTTTTCAGTATGTGTCCCATTGCCATCTATTCTCTTTTCATTCTGCGGCCATTTGAGCCCACATGTCTATTCTAGCAATTTAGGTCCTATTGTGCATTTTCTACATAAGGTTGTACAAATGACAAAGACAATTCTGTCTCAGGCAGTTTTATTGGCCTGTGGGAGCCCATGTCTCTGACCCCTGAGGTATGTTAGAGAAGTGGCCAAGTGAGAACAGCAACACAGGATGGCGGACTAGTCACCACCGAGCCTGAGAATGCAGTCGCCTGTGTTGGAAAGGAAGACGAGGCCCCGGCCAAGCCCTCTGTTCAAATCAAATGGGTTGTGGTTTCCCGGGCCCACTCTCCTCCTTTCTTAAAAGGATACAGCATTTCAGAGGCAAAATAAAATATTTCTAGATAAAATGTGGATGTCATTTCTTTTCACTGTGTAGGAATCAGTTTGTTTTAAATATCTGAGGCGCCACTGAACTTCCGTAGCTGCTCCCAACTGATTTGTAAGCATTTCTGACATATTAAACATGAGACATAACAGAAGAGCTTTGCAAATATGGTGTTGTTTAATGTCGTTGCTCAGAATGTAAGTGTCATTGTTTATACAGTCTGTGTATTTCCCATGGTGGAAAGAGTGTCTTCCTATTTTTTTGGTAAAACTTTCAATTACTTTGAGTTTTTTTCTCTCTGAAAAGAAAGGTAGACAGATTTAGAGGTTTGCCCTCCAGTTACATAAATACTGTCCATGGCAAATGACAGGCCTGTATCTCGTAATGTTCCCAAGTCGATGACTTGCAGAAAATCCAGAAGCAGTGGCTTAACTATATCCCTGGCTGATTAGTTTTTGCTGATTCAGTTTTATGCCTTAAGTTGAAAGAACCCTCACAGCGTGTGGTGGCTAACATAAGTTGTTGATCAAATTCCCCATAAATCTCCCTTGGAAGGTTACTAGACCAGAACAAGATTGAAACTGCTGAATATGCTCTTTTGTATGGACCTTTTTGCTCTTGAGAACAAGCAAGCATGTTTTCAACTCACTAAAAATGAATTGAAAAACAGGAGATGGGTGGTTAAAGATCAGGCAGGTTAACATTGACCAGTGGGCGGTCAAACTGACCAGAGAACAGACACAGATGACTGAAGTGTGATCATCAAACTCTGTGTTTGTTTTTTTAACAATTATAATCAGCCTTGCCTCTCCAATGGTATCTGTCTTTGGCCCTTACACTATACACGAGATGCCAAGAAATACTAAATTATGTATGTAAGAAATTGCTAACAAATGTTGCCTTTAAACGAGTGGTAGGGAAACAGTGCTGGTGTTATACGGTCCAATGTTAACAGCCTCAACTTCCATGTCTCTCTCTCCCCATATGCACTGACATAAACAGGGTCTTTCCCCTGATATTATTAAACTTTTTTTTAATATAAGTTATTGCCTTGCAAGCAAGGAACTACTGTGGGTGGCCAGGTTTGGGTCCTATCCATCCTTTAGGGCCTAAAATCAGCTCCCGTGCTCAGACTCCTTTCATAGTACCATGTTGGTTTTGACTGGGAATTCCATGAAATCCCGAACACATCAATATAGGTTTGAACTGATTCATCGATTAGCATGGAAAGTAAATCCTGCCAGGACAGAAATGTGTTCCAGCCAAACCAAAGTGTTACTCACTCAGCCATCTTTCTTCAAACATGTGTGAAGTGGCTTGTGTGAATGCTGAGGCCCCACCAAAGCTGCAAACTACTCCGTCTCTTACACGCTCCCAATATCCCAATGAACATGTCACTTCTCACTCCACAGACGCTACCAAAGGTCATTCATTCTGAAGCTTTCCAGATGCTATACTGCAATGCATTGCGCTCGTGCAGAGAGGAAGTCATCTCCTGGAGACTCACCGAGTTGATTGACAACCATCTGAGCCAGTATAATGGACTAAATCAAATTAGCTGCGTGCCCTCAAAGTTGAAAATCCTCCAAATGATTCACCCGATCTATGCACTCCTTCTGACATGCTATGATGACAGTGATTGCTGTTATTATTGTAAGTTCAGAGCGGTAGTAATGTTTGTTTTAGTAATGCAGCGCAGTCATCACTAGGCCAATTAAATGAAACAGTCCATCTCGAAGTGTGACGTTGTAACGTAAGACGTTGTACTCCCCTCTGTGTCCTCCGGCCTCTCAGATGTGGACGAGTGTGTCAACCAGACCTGCAGCAACCACGGCTTCTGTGAGAACACGGACGGCTCCTTCCGCTGCCAGTGTGACCGAGGCTACACCAACCCACCAGGAGATACAAGCAAATGTGTTGGTGTGTACCTGCTCTCCGATATACGTGTTCATGATGGATAGGCGCACTGTACTTCCAATTGTTGTGTGACATCCGCCCATATTTATTTAGCAATATACTAAATACATATCAGCAACTTTCTGCATGTTATGCATAGAGAGATGAAGAGTTTAATTGTAAAACACTTATTCTTACAACATGATTAATAGCACACATTTGGAACATGTGGTACTTTTTAAATGATAGTAGGTAATTTAAGTCCTTGGTTCTAATTCTAACACTTCATGTACGAAAAATGAACTTCAGGTAATAGACGGTCATTTTGTGTGCGTGCTTTTGCGCGGCCCTGCCCATGGGCATGTTGCATTCATGCATGTGTGTACATGCGTGACCCTTTGTATTGACCTTACCCCTTTCCCCTCCTTTCCTCTCCTGTCTTTCTCAGACGTGAACGAGTGTGAGATGAGCTTGGCGCTGTGCGGGGAGTTCCTTTGTGAGAACTTTGATGGCAGCTTCCTGTGCATCTGCCCCAGCGACAATGAGGAATTTGATCCCGTCACCAGCCAGTGCGGCTCCCCGGGTAATACGGCAGGAACAGCACTCACAGTGACTTACGGGACTTAACTCTCCATCCCATCGTTGGGAGACGGAGTTTTCCCTGCTTTAATGAGCCGTCTCTCATTGTCCAAACAACAGGGCAACGAGGAGGATACGAGTCGCTCCACGTCCCATACAGTATCTGGTGACCTGCGGAGGTCGTCTCCATTTGTTTCATAGTGTTGGATTAGAGTTGGGTGGATTGATTAAAAAACATTTTTGTATTAGTCCTGTCCCTTGGACAAATCATGTAGAAATCTTTCCATCAGAGCACAACTCCAAGTAATTGCCCTAAGGGTTTAGTTATACTGAGCCTATTTCTCCACCAAGACAAACAAGGATAAGGTGTAGCTATTGGCAGTTAGCACCATGGACACTTTGCTCTCTTCTGCACTAACTTAATCTCAAGTGCGGAGGTTGCTGATGTGTGTAAGGCGATCTCAAAATGAAGGGAAAAGCCCTTTCAGTCGTGGAATTGCCATCACATCTCCAGCCTGATGTGCGTACGTGTACACCAACGGGGCATATTTACATTATTAAGCGGCGCGCCCTCAGCGGGGATGTTTTTTCTTCTGCCTGGGCACTAAACCCCAGCTATGCCTTTGTGTACCTTTTCGCCACATTCCGCTGTTTGCTTTCGACGTGCGTTAATCAATCATGTGAGAGTGAATAGTGTGTTGACTCACATGCCAGTGTTTCCATTTGGCTAAGCCGGCAGCTTAAGGGTGAATGCCTGAGCCCATGCCTACGGACAAATGAGCAGGCTCAGCAGTGGCAGGCGAGGGTATGCCCTGGCTGCTGGAGGCATGTGGACACTCTGGAGCAAGAATAGCAGAGGCAACTTGACACTGTTACTATATAATAACATACTAAGTGTTATGGTATTACATGTATGATAAGCAGGCTGGTGTAGGGAGTAGCGAGTCCACCCTTCAATTCCCTGTATCGGCAGGTATCCACCCTGCTGGAGTGTCCTTGAGCAGGATGCTGAATCCACAGCAGCTCCAGGGGTGCTGAACCTCCCTGTGGAGGGAGGCAAGCGAAAAGAAAACGTCCCTATAGGGATCAATAAGGGATCACACCATTGCACTATTATATTAGTAGTAGTAGCAGTAGTATCTGATGCAGAAAATGAATTACTATACAGATAAAACAGATGGTCTGTGTTTTGTTACCCTAGGCGAAGCGTTTTTGCCTTATTAACAGGTTTCATTGTTCATTACAGTTCATATGACCCCTGAGCCCGCTCCTTCAGTCCCTCCATCTGCCCCCTCAGCGGAGGAGAGGAAGGAGTGTTACTACAACCTGAACGACGCCAACTTCTGTGACAACGTCTTGTCTCATAACACCACCAAGCAGGAGTGCTGCTGCACGGTGGGGGCCGGCTGGGGTGACAACTGTGAGATCCATGCCTGTCCCGTCCCAGGAAGAGGTACAGTAGGAGGCTGATGCTCCCTAATGATGCTCTATGAGAATAACCACTGACCCACCTTGTTACTGGAGAAAACAAGTGGACTGTATGTGATTGGCTGATTATTAATTCATGCCAGATCAATTATATCTTCTCTTTCACTAACAAAGCCATTTTTTATTCTCCAGCGGATTATAACCAGTTGTGCCCTCATGGCAGCGGACTTCTACCCCTGACTGTGTCTTCACCACAAAGCCTGGAAGAACGGCACCATTACAAAGGTATTTCAGCAGCAGCATATCTCTCTCTCTCTCACACACACACACACACACACACATTTTAATCTCTTCAAGCCACTGACTTCTGTTTTTAGTTGAGTTTTTACAGTTTCCCTTCCCCCATAACTTTCATGTTGGCACAAAGAAAGGTGCTGTGTCAGCCTCTGTTTTATTTCCACCTGCAGCAGCATTTAAAGCGAGATGGACAGACATAATTCCCCAGCTCATTTATGGGGCTCTCTCTACAGCTAGCCTTTCAAGGCTTAATGGGATACCTGGCTGCATACCTGACTAATTAGGTGCCAGTGTGTCCTGACAGCTTCTTATGAGAGAACTGGAAGCAGTTTCAAGCAAGGAGCCAACCATTTCTACAAACAGGGTTAGGGTATGAACAATTGTAGCTTCCATTGACTTGCTCATATCATATAATACCCATCTGTATGGTTTTGATTCCCTCTCCCATCAGATGTGAATGAGTGTGAGATGTTTGGATCGGACATTTGTAAGAACGGACAGTGTTCCAATCTCTTTTCCACCTACACCTGCTACTGTCTCTCCGGCTTCTACTACGATAACATCCGGCTTGAGTGTGTGGGTAAGAAAATACCTCCATTTTTATCTTGTCCCATTTTCAAACATCAATATAGCATTGCCAGATTAATTGTGATACCTTGGTATGATTGCCATTACCAAATGAGAACACGTTGAGATGATATGCTAGCCTGTATCTCATACCAGTAGTATGGTTAGTGCTAGTTTTTCACAAAATTAATACCACATTTCCCATAAACCCCATTGCTTCCTGTCACAAAGAGGATGTTGCTACTTGCTCTGTTTGCTAACCCTTTCCCACAAAATCTGTTCTGGTTGCCCACAATCTAAAATGCTGATAGAGGCTGATAGAGGCTAATAGAGGCTGATAGAGGCTAATAGAGGTTGATAGAGGATGATAGAGGCTAATAGAGGCTGATAGAGGCTGATAGAGGATGATAGAGGCTAATAGAGGCTGATAGAGGCTGATAGAGGCTAATAGAGGCTGATATTGGCTAATAGAGGTTGATAGAGGATGATAGAGGCTAATAGAGGCTGATATTGGCTAATAGAGGTTGATAGAGGCTAATAGAGGATGATAGAGGCTAATAGAGGTTGATAGAGGATGATAGAGGCTAATAGAGGCTGATAGAGGCTGATAGAGGCTAATAGAGGCTGATAGAGGCTGATAGAGGCTAATAGAGGTTGATAGAGGATGATAGAGGCTAATAGAGGATGATAGAGGCTAATAGAGGTTGATAGAGGATGATAGAGGCTAATAGAGGCTGATAGAGGCTAATAGAGGCTGATATTGGCTAATAGAGGTTGATAGAGGATGATAGAGGTTGATAGAGGCTAATAGAGGTTGATAGAGGATGATAGAGGCTGCCTGTCTTTTCAGCAATGGACTAATCTGTTTACAGTAATTATACTAATGTCTGAAAATGAATGTGATGATGATTTATTGATGTTATATTGAAACATGTAGCAATTTTAAACAGAATTTCAATATAATTT
>CABFOQ010054828.1:13358-28672 GCA_900660455.1 Gephyroberyx darwinii | reverse complement strand
CCCCATTGCTTCCTGTCACAAAGAGGATGTTGCTACTTGCTCTGTTTGCTAACCCTTTCCCACAAAATCTGTTCTGGTTGCCCACAATCTAAAATGCTGATAGAGGCTGATAGAGGCTAATAGAGGATGATAGAGGCTAATAGAGGATGATAGAGGCTAATAGAGGTTGATAGAGGATGATAGAGGCTAATAGAGGCTGATATTGGCTAATAGAGGCTGATAGAGGATGATAGAGGCTAATAGAGGCTGATAGAGGCTGATAGAGGTTGATAGAGGCTAATAGAGGTTGATAGAGGATGATAGAGGCTGCCTGTCTTTTCAGCAATGGACTAATCTGTTTACAGTAATTATACTAATGTCTGAAAATGAATGTGATGATGATTTATTGATGTTATATTGAAACATGTAGCAATTTTAAACAGAATTTCAATATAATTTCATCAACCACTTCAGAGCGACCATTTCATTACATTTTAATATGTGTGTGTGTGTACATTGTAATATGTGTGTGCGGACCTGTGTGTGTGTGTGTTCCAGATTATGACGAGTGTGAGACAGAAAACGCCTGCGTGGATGGAGTGTGTGTGAACACCGCCGGGTCCTTCAACTGTTTCTGCAGTCCTCCCTTGGTCCTGGACGGCACTCGGCGGCGCTGCATCAGCCTCAACTCCACTGAAGGTGTGAGATGCACACACACACACGCACACACACACACACACACACACACACACACACACACACACACGCAAACCCACTGTTGCCACAAATACACATGCAAACAGAGAAAAGGGGAGAAAAGGGGAGAATTCCAACTTGTTCAAGAACAACTGTGTTGGAAGAAGGGAGGAGAAAGAAAGCAGGAACATTTTCAGATTCTGTCCAGTCCCATGGCACATTTCTGACATGTAGTTCTTTCCAAATACGAGAGAAAGATTGTGGGAGTTTTTTATCAAGGTCTGGTGTGCTCTGTGTGTGTGGTGGCTGTGTGTAAACTGTAAACTAGGTGATCTTTGACAGGGTATCTTGAAACGTGAGAGAGCTGGAAAAGAAAGCCACTGTAGCTGAAGGAAGTACGTGATGAGGCTGAGCTTTTCCAGAAATCGAGGCACTTTGGGGAGGATGTGTGTGATTTCATTGTCTTAGGCCAAAGAGAAAGAACAGACCTGATGATAGAAAATGATTTTCAAGTCTTGACACAATAACGGAGTGTGATAGCACACAGGTCTCGTGGAGTGAAGTATCTCATTCCCTGACTGTCTGACCTTAATTTTCCTCCTGAGGACTGGAAATGTGGCAACACACTTCACCTCCTTACTGTGTTTTTAATGAGTTTTTAATGAGGATTAAAATGTATTAAAACACACTGTAAAGAGTGTGTGACTTTCTTTTCCTTTATTACGTGCTAGTTTTCCATGAGTCTGCACCTCGCTACGTTTTGGGTGTGCATCCACTTTCTACAATAAAAAACAGCATTAAGGTGTTCTGTGAAGGCAGACGGGGTTTTTTTTTCTCACTTTTGACATTTCCAACCATCCATCTTGTTTGTCCATCCATCCCTCCATCCTTTCTCCCAGAAACTCTAGAGCCTGATCATGACGTCCACATGGAAATCTGCTGGCAGGGTCTGGTGGAGGACAACATGTGTACCGAACCCCTCCCAGGACGCAGGACCACGTACACGGAGTGTTGCTGCCTGTACGGCATAGCCTGGAGCGAGCAGTGTGCTTTCTGTCCCAGGAGAGACTCTGGTGAGAAGCAGGATGTACATGCCATCATTGACACAGTGATCGCTGTCTTTAGATTTCCTTTTGTTGCTAGTATAATCTAACTCTCTACAACTCTGTCTTGTGTGCTGATGCATTCAGATGACTACGCAGTAATGTGCAACCTGCCCAGGAGAGGAGGTTCGGACAGTTTACGAGAGCGGCCAGGCTATGAGTACAGTCCTGGGGGTCCAGAGGATCCCGTGGAGCCTTTTGCTCCTCCATACTGGGACAACTACGGAGGCGCCCTACCTGGAGGGACCTACTATAACCCTGACACTCCCCAGAGTGTTCCTCTCTTCACCGACAATGACTACAGCCCCCGAGAGCCGCCCGCCCGCGTTCCCATCCATAGGCCACGGGAGTTCCAGCCACGACCAGTGGATGCTTACACCGGTGGGTATATGGCATCCTAGTTTCTCAGACAAGGGCACAGTGATGTTTTTTTTTATCCTCAGTAAATAGATACGTTGACTGAGAACACATAGTATTTATTTAGAGTACGTCTTCAATGCAGTGATGTAGCGAGAAATAAAAAAAAAAGCGGGTACACTTTGAGGTCCAGACGGTGACGATCATAAGGCAAACAACCATCAATATAAAAACAATTAAATAATAATCTTTTATTACTCCCTCGTATATAACTTAAATCAGTTTGATACTTCTACTATGAATTTATGTCAGAAAGATTGATGCCATGCTAAAATAGGTGAGTTAACTGTATTCTGTGCGCAAACTGAATTGAGGTGAGTTGACTCTCCACTACGTCCCTGGTTCTGTGTTATTTAGCAAACCTCTGAGCACATGCTGTTCATACATGAGGATTTAAGGTTGTGTAATGAGTAAGGAGACTGCTCTTTAACTGGAAGGCTCAAGGTTCAAGTCCCCTGTGACAGCAAACATCTGCCATGCTGCCAAGTGTCCTTGAGCAAGACGGTGAATGCCTACCAGCTCCAGGACGTCGTACTGACCTTGTGCTCTGACCGCAAAAAAGACAAATTTCTCCTTCAGGGGGATAAATAAAAACAGTTTTAGTCACATCTCATACGTTTCTCTGTTCAACCAGATCGGTACGATGGCTTTGAGGGCCTCAGAGCAGAGGAGTGTGGGATCCTGAATGGCTGTGAGAACGGCCGCTGCGTGCGAGTGCGGGAAGGCTACACCTGCGACTGCTTTGACGGCTACGAACTTGACCTGAACAAGATGGCCTGTATAGGTAGGTTCTCTCTGTCTTCCACAGCAGACCACCCGCCTTCACACTCCCCTCTGTGTGTGTTCCCAGATAATAATGTTCAGGCTCTTCTGGAATCAGTAGGGAATACATCAACTCATTTAATCTCGTTTCAAAAGGCGGTGTTGGATCATGAAAGTCAAACTATGGTTAACCCTCCCTGCAGGTTTATGGCTTTGGGGGTTAATTTCAGTGAGGTAACTCATCGTGCAGTATATCATCAAGCTCAAGGAGAAGGCTTTGAATTTAACAGCCTTGCATTGAGTTATATTTTATGGGAAACTGATGAAAGCAGTGTACTCTTCAGAACCAGTGTGTGTTACACTTTGGTCTGAATTTCCATAGGCACGCTCTGCCAAGAGTAAGGAGGCCTTGAATCTCAGCCACATCGTGTAATACATGGGATGTTACACATTTTAAGTATGCTTTGTTTGTTTTATTTGAAAGTGAGACTGTCTTGTCATAATGAAATGCTATGATTACAATATGATATAGGAATCCGTCTGCATACGCGCTTATCAGCTCCAAGGCCGGCACTCTTCCCAAGCAAACGGAGTGAATTCTGACACCGTGGAAACATTCGGGGGAGCCGTGGATGTCGTGCCATGCCTCCGTTTAAAAATACCATCGCTAGCATTTCCCCAGCAGAACATGACATAAACAGAGGAGGGTCATTTGAGATTGACTGCTAAGAGATGACAATCAGACCTCCCGCGCTGAATAAGGGGAAGAAAAAGTACTTGAAGGCCAAAAGGAACTTTTATACAAACCATTCTTAATTTAAGTAACAACATCTGAACGTTCAAGACGGCTGGGCACTCAGGCTCAGTCCCTGTTCAACCAACACGCAACATGACGGCATGCTTGATTCATTATTTATAGAGATACACCGTGATATAATGTAATGTATCGATGTCATGGGGTGAAAACCTTGTATCTCCGAAACCGTTCCAAGAATTAAGAAAAACAGCCTTGTTTATAGCTGGGCGGTCATGCATTTTTCAGTTTATCCACTGGGTTTTGAAAGGTTTTCACGAGCCAAAGGGTCTTAGAACATTCTCAGCCCACAGAGGAGCAACAAGCCTTCAGTTTAAGTCAAAACATGGAAATCACCAAAATTGGAGTTACAAGGTTTTCACCCACCAAATGATATGTAAATAGTGATAGAGAAAAGAAGAAAGAAAGAAAGAAAGAAAGAAAAAAGAAAGAAAGAAAGAAAGATTTATCTCAAAGAGGAAGGTTAAGCAAACAAGGAAAGGAGATTGTGAAAGGTTGTAAAACAGGAACCGTTTGAGTGAAGTAAGCGATTTGACTCGTTTCTGTCATACCACTCATACCCATAAGGCTGTTCGGCAGCACATGTGGCAGGAGCAGCTGTTACAACTGTGAAATTGCTCTCCCAGCCGACTAACGCTGCATGTCTCCTTTTCCTGCAGACATAAACGAGTGTGAGGACATCAGCGACAAGGTGGCCTTGTGTCAGAACGGGCAGTGTACCAACACGGAGGGCTCGTACAAGTGCACCTGTTTGCCCGGCTTCCTGGCCTCCGCCAAGCCACACGAATGCATCCCAGAGATCCCAGCGTCTGGGCCGAGGGAGACAGGAAACTGAGACAGTGACTGTTGGAGCGCTGGCTTCTCCTACTCCCCCTTAAGATCCCCTCACTCCCCTTCGCCCTCCTCCCGGGGGGGGACTGGCACTAGACCTCCAACAGTAACGCTGAAACGTCCAAACTCGTTTCCTACATAGCATGCACACACACTGACACACACACACACGCATACACAACACACACTTGCATAGCACACGACATATTCATTCCCCCCGCCCCTACACACACACACACACACACACACACACAAACAAGAGGACCAGGAACCGTGCAGTGAATGTATTACATGGGATTTAGTATTTCACCAGATTTCCATTTGCCTTAAAGGGATTTTGTGGACTGATGTTTTTTATTCAGTAACCCCAGGCAGTTTGATATGCAGATATATTTTCCACATTATTTTCTCTGTCACTTCTTTTTTTGTTGTTTCTTATTTATTTCATTTACATGACGGGCCTCTGCAAAGTAAGAAAGCAACCTATTTCAGAGGGCATACTTGATTCCTCTAGTCTTATTTGTCTGACCAGCTGACTTCAGTAACAGCGTGGGGAGATTGTGAAAGGTTAAAAGAAGGAATGTCGTAAGCGTACAGCCACCATAACGCCATAAAACAGGTTGAATGAACATCTTGTGAATAGTTTTGCTACAGTGGACATCACTATCAAACGTCTTACCAATGTTATCTCACTCATTCTCACTCGTTGTAATTGACCCTTTGTCCCGTTGTCCTCGGACTAGACGGACCCCACGATGTTGACAGACATCAGAAAATGCAAACTATTGCGATCGCTGTGAGAACTGAGAGAACTTTTCCTTGAATAACTTTCCCCACAACTGCCTTTATATTCTTCAAGATTAACTACAAAGTTGCCACAAAGTTGGAGAATCTTCGGAGCGCGACCTGGGAACTCAACTCCGCCAATCATTCACATGCATTAGCCTACATATGGACATGGACAGACTGTAGATGTATATGATGCTCTATATAATATGTTGTAAAGGGTACAATAGGTCCCATAGTCAACCTTCCTTTGTTTGAACCAAATGATTGCAGATTTATCAGTGATGGAGCGGTCACAGATGGACTCGGTTGTTGATCAAGATTAGATAAATAACCATTAATACAATAGCAAATATTTTCTCATAACAGTATTAATTTGTTTTATTTTTATGTGAGGACCATATTGCGATGTAGCCTAACTTATCAGAGGTTGATTCTAGGCCGCTTTCTATGTTATGTTTATTTCAAGGTTTTATACAAGCTCAAAAGTAGGTAAAAAAGTGGGTAAACTGAACAAAGTAAAAAGTAGGTCAAATTACCCCACGAACATCACTGCTTAAAGTAGAAGATTGGCTTTTCTGTCACACAGGTAAAGATGTTTTCATTCCACTGCATTGCCGTTGGATCCCAGATCCCACATCAGACCATTCCCATGTGTGCATCTCTGCGTGTAAAGGCAAAGGCTTGGTTGGAGAGGTTTGGGATATTTTGTACAGATCTAGTACTATGTATTATTTTTGTTACATATTCTACTAATGCATATAGTACAACCAATATTTTGTTTGACATAAAACGGAAAATTGAAGAAAAAAATCTGGCATTATAGCTTTGTAGATTTATATATTTCTGTAAAAAAAGGTTTTTTAAGCATATCTTTTTATGTATGAGGAAAGTGGTTGACACTGTACCAGAAGAAGTGTATGTATCCTGCCCTGTGGAGCAGACAATGAAATATAATTTTTGGAAGTGGCAGCACTGTTCTAATCACAGACATTTTGTCCTTCAAGTTCACTAAAGACAAACTGCTTTTGAAATGCAAGCATCAACTTCTGTGCCGTAACAACTATGTGCCTAAGGATTAGGTTGTGATTGGGAAATGAACATTATTCCTTTCAAATAGTCTCTCTAGGGTCCCTATGTCATGAATGTATCACAGTCAATATACTCAACTGGTTTTTGAATTCCCAGTCACACATGTTATTTGTCTACCACATTCAGGTTTAAGAAAATAATGGCCTTTTCTATCTAATGGACTGAACTTCGCTTGAGAGATCTCACTAGCACAATTCTCACTTTAGAGGATGACTTATTTTAATGACTTATGCCCTTAATCTGCATTCATAGACTATAAACCTACAGTTGTGCCAATGTGTCCACTGTATGTTCACTGTTCAGTTCATCACCTCACGTACCAGACTAGTCAAGTCTTACATTGAGGTCAAAATCACATTGTCTTTTAGGGGTATTTAAAGCCTTAAACCAGATAAATGTCATGTTGTGATGCTGTGGTCAATGAAAATATCATGTTCATTCATTTTGTTTACCTCTTGACTGTAATCACTACCAGTCATCAAAATAAAAAAATATAAAATATTAATAGAATTTCTTTGATTTCCTTTGAAATATGAACTACCCACACACTTTGCATTGTGTATATAGATTTTTTTTTACTGATTTCCTAACATAGTCATTTCTTATTTATTGTAGCTTGTCAAAACAACAAGCCACAAGAGGAAGGGCTTTATAATTATTTTAGTACAGCCAAAAGGCTTTGTTAGCTGTCGTGGTTTATCATTATATTTATAATTAACTTAGAATTATAGTAATCAATGTTACTGTTCCGCTAAGCAATAAAGTTATTGGACAGTAGCTAAACAAACTGGTTGCTAAGCGACACCTAAGTAGGTCTACAGGTACTATTTTCAATATTTTCAGTTAGCGCATTAATATGGCTTACAAGATGAATTAGTCTATCAAAGCTGAGGTCAACTAACTACTTTTATTAACATCATATAACAACAATCATGATAAAACAAGGGAAAAATCTAAGAAATTGTTGAGCAAAAAACGTTTCTTGTACTCTATCGCTCTCTAGTGGTCATACAGAACCGCACAATCACAGCAAAAGTAGGCGGCTCTTCGGCTTATACCAAGCATCCCATTGGTTAACCGAGGACGACTATAGACTTCAGAGGGATGCTGGGAAATTGTGTCCAACCCCAATTACTGTGCTCGCATGAATAATTAAAAAAAGAATACATATCCCAGAAAGCCCTTCGTCTCGTGCGCGTATCGTTGGTGAGACCCATAAGCGCCGGTGCTGTCGCTGCGTTGCTAATGTAGCTCTCTAAAAACATATAACAGGCCTAACATAAGGACGCTGCTGAATGTCATTGTTTTGTGATCTAGTATTCTGTGCATGCCTCCATTGGACGATGATATCAGGAGAGGGGATGCTAGGTCATGAAGTAGCAAGCTAGGATAAGTATATTTGTGTTAAAAATGCCATAGAATAGCTCGACGAAAATGTAAAAAATACATAAGACGTTTCATATTATGCCCATGAATTTTGGAGTATGAATGGCATTAGTGCGACGGTCGGCGTCAATATTGCCTGCCTTGTGTCCAGATGACAGCTGGGAGCTACAGCAATATTGAAGACAAGATAGAAGATAGCTGGTGCTGTAATGTTGTATGTTGATAATAGCCATACTAAAAGTAGCCTTTCATGCAATCCAGTCTCACTGATACACTCAGCAGAAAGTATCTAGGAGCCTGTGATTCGCAACTTGTATTGCCCGATTAGATAGTATTATTGGATCTTACTTGTTGGCCTAGGAGGGATCTGGCATTACTCGAATTTGTTAACAGTTTTAACTTCCTAATGGCAAAGGAAGAATGCATTACACACTGGAACAGAACAGAGGACACTTCAACACTACGGAACAGGAAAGCCTTCCTCAACTCAGAAAAGAAGCAGGGCTCCAATCAAATTTCATCCATATATCCTCTGCCAAAGGATAGAAACACTAAAACAGCTGGAGGCTCATCAGAGGGTGATAGTCAGTCTTCAAATGGGACATCTGCTCAGTGGTCAGACAGAGGAATCTACCCTCCCAGTGCTGAGTCCCAAAGCACAGTGCTGCTTCTATCGGTGGCAGTGCTCTCTTTCTCCACTCGCCTCTTCAAGATCATGGATCCCCCTCATGTATGGTGAGTGATTCCTCCTTTACACCCCCAAGTGAACAGCCATCAATTCTGTGCGTGTCCATAAATACATGCAGATGTCACATTATGAATCCTGCATGTTTCAGCTGGGATGAGACACACTTTGGAAAGATGGGGAGCTACTACATCAACAGGACCTTCTTTTTTGATGTCCATCCTCCTCTGGGGAAAGTAAGATGGAAGATGACGCTCTCTTTGCAGTGTCCTAAGAGGAGTTTCTGTCGTGAAACTAACTGCACCAATAATTACATTTCTAGTTTGGTGAGTCTTGTTCCTTTGTGCTCCATTCCAGATGCTGATAGGTCTGGCTGGCTATATGACCGGCTATGACGGTACCTTTCCTTTCATAAAGCCAGGAGACAAATATGAACACCACAACTACTGGGGGATGAGAGGGGTACGTTTCTTTTCTCTGTAGGAACCCTACTCTTATTCCATGGTTACGTCGTCTTGTCACCACTTAAACAGGACAAGGTATAGTGAGGCTGCTGACGCTGGGTGATGTGTCTGTCCTACCTGTCTCCCTCCAGTTCTGTGCTGTACTGGGCTCCTGTCTCCCGATCTTCACCTACCTCATAGTGCTGGAGCTGTCTCAGTCCCACACTGCTGCTCTCATCACTGCTGCTGTGCTCATATTTGGTGAGTGTGTGTGTCCACCTGAATGAAAGGGCTTCACAACTAATCAGAAAAGAAAAAAAGAAGAAGAAGAACGCAATATTAACCATGGTAACTTCCAGTTCTGCAATTTCTTTCACTGTGGAAAATGTGGTTCAGACAGTTTCCAATTTCTAAGCACTCAAAAAAAGTATGTCTCGCAGGTCATATCGCAATCACAATATTCAGTAAAAAGTGTATGTTTTTTTTGTCAATATCATGCTGCCCCAGTGCACGGCACCAGAGCCATCTAGTTTGGATTCAACCAGTAATTCTGCTTCCTGTGAGCTCGAGAGCAGCATACATTTTTGAAATATTCCTGCTGAAATAAAAGAGTTGACTGATCTGTGCTTATTGATACTCTCCCGACAGACACAGGCTGCATCACTATTTCCCAGTACATCCTGCTGGACCCCATCCTCATGTTCTTTATCATGGGAGCAGTGCTGAGCATGGTCAAGTTCAACCAGCAGAGATACAGGTAGGACACCTGTAGAACTGGCCTCCTTTTATCCGTAGTTGTCTCTCTTCTGCATTCCCAGCAGCTGCCGCTCGTCCACAGCAGGGCTTCAGTGTCAGGCCATGCAGCAGCCTATGTTGCTGATGATGGATATGCGCCAACAAAAACAAACCTTGCTTCCTGATAATGTTTTGTGGGTAGCATTGTTTTGTAGTCGTTTTTTGTTAGTGTGTAAAATCTGATTGTACATCTAGAAATGGGAGATAAGCGATAAGTGTCTGATAATGCACTGCTGGCTGTTGTTTTCAGGTCTTTTAGCACACCCTGGTGGCTGTGGCTGGTACTGACTGGTGTAAACCTTGCTGGGGCTTTGGGGGTGAAGTTTGTGGGGCTGTTTGTCATCCTGCTGGTGGGACTGAACACAGCCTGGGACCTCTGGAGACTTCTGGGGGACCTGCACCTCTCACTGGTAACCAGCAGCATGCCATGTATCATACTGGTAACTGATACTGTTGATGAGTTATGTTGGATGTTTGACAATTCAGCCCTCTCTCCTTTTCTCCGTCCTATTTGCTGGTGCCAGGTGGACATTGCAAAGCACTTCCTGGCCCGGGTCTTTGGACTCATTCTACTTCCACTGTTCCTCTATGTTACAATATTTGCAGTCCACTTTGTTGTTTTGAACAAAAGGTGAATATGATTGCTGCATTTTTGTTACACGGGGATTGTTGCTTGGCAGATAGAATACTGTGTGACAACATCCACCACGTTCTCTGGGTAGTCATGATTGCTCTCTCATCAGTGGACCAGGAGATGGCTTCTTCAGTTCTGCCTTCCAGTCCCGTCTAATAGGGAACAATCTACACAACGCATCCATGCCTGAGTGTGAGTTACAAATCCATTTCCTAGGAGGTTTTCTATGTTTTTGTGCTGGCCAATGTGATGCAATATCTTTTGTTTTTCCCCTGGTGCAGACCTGGCATATGGCTCCACCATCACAGTGAAAAACCTACGCATCGCTGGAGGCTACCTGCACTCGCATTGGCACCTATACCCAGAGGGAGTGGGGGCTAAGCAGCAGCAGGTCAGGCTACAGGTTCATCTGGAACATCATTACATTTAACAGCATATTAACCTCCTTTTTAATTCCTCTGAATAAAGTGTCTCTATGTCCACATACAGGTGACAGCCTACCTCCATAAGGACTACAACAACTTGTGGCTGGTCCACAGGCCGGATGATAATGATAGTGAGAAGATGGGCTTGTTTCACTGTTAAAAGATACCAAAACATTTATTATAAAGTGTAATCTCCTTATTGTTTATTCTTTATCTTTTATAATAAGCACAATCTGGGACCCCTGATCTTGTTCGCCACGGTGACATCATTCGATTGGAGCACAAAGAGTAAGCACCATGACACCACAGAGTGAAAAGAAAAGCTTATTTACTGAATCCCCACTAATACAATCTCTTCTCTGAGTAACCTCACGTCTGCTCTTTGATGCTCCTGGTCCCATCAGGACAACCCGTAACCTTCACAGCCACCTCCACGAGGCGCCTCTGACCAAGAAACACTTCCAGGTTACAGGCTATGGCATTGTGAGTAGAAAGATATTGGAATTGTGAACTAGGGTTTGACTGATATGGGTTTTCGAAGGCCAATACTGATATTTTTGTATTAAAGCCGATATTCTAAATCTTGAAATTCAGTTTTTCAGTATTCAGTTTTTGTCTTCCCCCAAATTTTATTCTTGTCAGAGTGGAAAAGCCGATTACTACCTTTTAAACAAATAATTACTTTACAAAAAGCATTATTGAACAATTGACTGAATAAATAAAATGCAAAGAAAATTTAAAAAATCATTGCAAGTTTTACAGACCACATATTTAATAAAAGGCCAATATCAGGCAGATATAACCACAAACTGATGTATCGGTCCAACCCTGGTATGAACCCCAGCTTAAACCCCTGGCCTTGTCTTAGAATGGCACAGGAGACGCCAACGACCTGTGGCAGGTGGAGGTGTGTGGAGGTCGGAGGGGAGACCTGGTGAAGGTGCTGCGCAGCAAAGTTCGCTTTCTGCACAGAGCTTCTGGTTGTGTGCTGTACTCCTCTGGCAAGACTCTTCCCAAGTGGTAAGAAAGGTCTCTAGTGTGTTGTGGTTTTTCTATTCCAGAGATTCATTCAGGCGGTAGATGGCTGAAGCTGACTGCGTGTCTTCTGTCTGTTTAGGGGCTGGGAACAGGTGGAGGTGACCTGCAGTCCCTACCTAAAGGAGACTCCAAACTCTCAGTGGAACATTGAAGATCACATCAATCCCACGTGTACGATGCATTCCTTGTGTAAGCCTTTTTTTTATCTGCACCTCTTGACATGACCATTGACCAACATGTTTCCTTCCTTTGTGTGTATTGACAGTGCCCAACATTAGCCTGTCAGTGCTGAAGCCCCATTTTCTGGAAATCTTACTCGAGTCCCACATTGTCATGATCAGGGTAAGAAACTACGAGAAAAGAAGCTAACTCTGCCGTGCTCGAAGAGTGACACTTTGCCAAAATCAATACTTGTGATGGGTCATTGTAAAAATGTTTCTTTTTAGGGTAACAGCGGTTTGAAGCCCAAAGACAATGAGATGCACTCAAAACCCTGGCATTGGCCCATCAACTATCAGGTGCATTGCATGATCTGTGGTATATGATTTTGAAAAACACTTGAACTAAATGAATAACTGCTTCCTCACCACTGCAAATGTTCTTCTTTTGTTTCTTTGAAGGGACTGAGGTTTTCTGGCGTGAATGAAACTGAGTATCGCGTTTACCTGCTGGGCAATCCTGTAAGTCTGCCTTCTGCTTGCTTTATCTCCCTTTGCTCGGTTTGTCTGGGCAACATACATGAGTGATTAAACACAGGACTCTTCTTCAGGTGGTCTGGTGGATAAACCTGGCTAGTTTGGGGCTGTATGTGATCATGGTGGCAGTGGCCTCTATAGCCCTTCAAAGAGGTGTTCTGCTGGACCAAAAAAGAAGAGGTAGGATAATTCACGACACCCTCTTATCAAACTCTCACTGATTGATAGGTTTGTAGTATAGATGTCACGTTGGATCAAAGTGTCATGCATTCTTCTGTGTGTGTTTCAGAGCATTGTTGGGTGCTCGTTAGAGAAGGAGGGCTGCTACTCCTGGGTTGGCTGCTGCACTATGCACCTTTCTACACGATGGGCCGCATCCTCTACTACCACCACTACTTCCCTGCCATGCTCTTCAACAGCATGCTAACAGGTACCAGTCCTATCCCGTTGAGCCTGATGGCACTCTATAGACAGAATCAGTCACGTCAGCACTAGGCATGTCAGGTTACAGGGTTCTGGTTAAGGTTTTGGTTTTCATTCACCCTCAGGAATTACATTGGATATCCTGTTGCAAAGTGCTGACTTGTTGCTCCGCCCACCTTATTCTTACTGGCTGCAAAGAGCTGGGCAGATGGTACTTCTTTTTGGCATCCTTTACAGGTGAGTTCACTAGTACACTAGTTAGAGGAAAAATCCACCCTCAGATACTCTTATGCTGTTGTATATGTGCATTGCATTCTGGTCTATTTAGGAGAAATTGTTTTCTCTTCTGTTATATGTTCCTTCTATGATAGATGTCTCCCTGTATGATTGTTAAATGTTGGTGCAAAATAGTGAGCCTAGAAAGAAGCCCTGTCTCTTTGGTTCTGAGGGACTGATACCAAAACCTGCCGTCTATACATCGTCTATATCTGGCCACTTATCAACAGGGATAACGAAAATACACCACCAAACAGCAAACCACAATTTCTGGGCCCTTTTAACAGTGTTAAAGTGCTTTAGGGTGGATTTTTCCTTTAATTGTTTACATATTTTTGTCCTTTCCAGATTTTAGTATCGTAACAAAGTATTTTACATTTGATAATTACCTACTAAGACATGTGCAACTGTAAATCCTCTTCCTTCTGTTCCTCACACATTGAATCGTTGCAATTAATTCTACGTTTGTCCTCCAACCCATGCAGTTTCTACCTTTTCCATCCACTCTCCTATGGCATGAGGGGCCCTCTGGCACTTGACCCTGGCAGTGCCATGGCTGGTCTGAAGTGGCTGGACTCCTGGGAGTTCTAGCCAGATTTGATCAAAGATGACACTAACGATGTGAAGCAGTATTTCAAATATGAGGGACTTTTAGCAGACGTGTTTCTCACACAATTATGTTATTATGGTGTTTACAGATAAAGCTATTTTTCATGAAGTATACACTACGGTACAGTCTCTACCTGTCCAAGCATTTCTGTGTCTCAACATTTCTAAGTATTTTAGTTTGTCGTATGTGAAGGATGCTTGATGACAGATTTGAACCAGTGCAATACAAGAGCCAGAGTATTTCAAAATACAGACATGGACCACTAATCATCACCGAACTGCCTTAACACGTAACACACATTAGTCTTGACTTCTGTCACGATAATAAGCTAAAGTGCCTGAAAGGAGCTAGTGAAAGTTAACCCTTACTTTGAAATGTTCCCATATTGTATTTCTCTGCTCGGCAGTTTTACACTCTTTGTTACATTGTTATATCAAAGACTATTTCACTTCTCACTGGTCTTGATCTTAGTGCCCAGTATTTTTGTATTGTATTTAGCCATAAGTGGCGTCCAGTACTGTTGGGCTTTTGTTTGTTACTACAAGACTCCTACTGACTCTGTGTGATGTGTATATTTCCAGGTGATCAATAAACTAAAATATATTATTCTTGTGGTCTGTCCTTACTTATGCTCCTATCATCTTGTGCATCTGATGCATATCTCATCCACTTTGGAAACATTTGATCGTTCTGAAATTTCATTTTACAGCTTGGGTTACAATGGAAGCTCAAAAGAGAAAGTGAACAGCTCTAAGTGCTCTTTTTTTTCAGATAATCATACATGAGATTCTGATGAGCAGTTGTGCACAGCCACTCTGTAAATCTATTTATGTAGAGAGCCAACAAAGCACATTACATCCTATCCATAAATTCTCATATTTTCATCGTTTTTAATGTTTCATACCTGTTGTGTTATACTTTTTTAATATCCTATACATCTTTTCAAGTTCAATCATTTATTGTCAAATCTGCAGCATCACTTACAGTCATACTGTACAATGAAATGTTTTGGACGAGGCACATTCCAACATAGTAGGTACACAAAAATCACACATCTAGTATATAAAAAAAGATAACATAAAATAAAATAAAAGTAGCAATAAAACAGATGAAGGGCTAAATATGAAAAGCAGCAAACATGAATGATCTAGGGATACAGATACTGATGTGCAGGTATAAAGTGCAAGTGCATTGCATATAAGTATTGTTCATAAAGTGGCAAGGGTATGAGGTATAGTTCAGCGGTTCAGTAGCCTGATGGCCTGTAAGTAGAAACTGTCCTTCAGTCGTGAAGTGCGTGACTGACCGCTCCTGTACCGTCTGCCAGACGGTAGCAGGGTGAAAAGTGAGTGTGCAGGGTGGCTGGGGTCCTTGGTGATTTTATTGGCCTTTATCAGGCATCGGGTGAGGTAGATGTTGTCCAG
>CABFOQ010054826.1:39421-51398 GCA_900660455.1 Gephyroberyx darwinii | reverse complement strand
GGGAGTTAGGTTGAATCTCAGCTCTGACCAGCCAAATTTTCTAATCGTCCTGGCGCTGCACTGGCTGACTGTGCCCTCTGTATGCTTTCTGAACTGGAAGCACTTCGAGCGTCATTTCCATGTGGACCTATATTTCAGTTTTCTGGGCAAAAATACCATCTATGCTCTCTGAAAAATACCATGATAAACATGTACATGCAAGGATGTAATGGAGGTTAAACCCACTGCAACTCAGTTTACCCACCTTTTTATTTGCGGAATAGTTTACAGTAGGCTGACATGAATTCATAGTGAGTAATTTTGGTTTATGTTGGTGGTTTTGGTGCCATCTGATGATCACCGACTGGAAGTCATAGTTTGACTAAAATTGTAGCTGGATGGGACAGCAGTGGTTAGCACTGTCACCTTGCAGCAAGAAGCACCCAGGTTCACATCCTGCCCCTTTCTGTGTGGAGTTTGCATGTTCTCCGTTTGCCTGGGTTTCCTCTGGATTCCCTCCCACAGTCCCAAGACATGCAAGTGAGAATAGGTGTGAATGTGAGTGTGAATGGTTGTCTGTCTGTGTTCGGCCTGTGAAGGACTGTCCAGGGGGTTTCCCTGCCTTCTGCCGGGTGTATGCTGGGACAGGCTCAGGGTGCTCTTGGACTAATATTAAACACCAGACAGTTTAGGAGTAAGATGGTTTGTTGAGACTGTGACTTAATAGCCATTTTCCTCAATTTAGGTACAAGGGATTGATTTCACATAACAGTAAACTGTGGCCCGTCAGACTCTTCTACTGTAGAGCACATTGCACTCTCGTACTCTGAATATTGCATTCAGGTCAAAACCACAGAGATTTGTTCTCTCTATCTCAAGGATGCTTTTAACCAGCCCAATGCTCATCCTACGGATGCTTGTGGTTTAAAATCATGCCAAAAATATTTGGATAATACATTTCATTTTTCAATTCATTTTCTAATGTTGCACCCTCAGGGAAATCTTTAGGTAATCCCGAATCCCCCCCCAACTATTCTAAGGTATAGCATTTATTTTCTGATACCAAAATGCTCTTCCACGCCTTCTTTGACTTAAGTATCAAAATCCTGAATTGATGAATGATATAAATCAATGACAGAAAGCAGTCATTATAATATGAAAGCAATGCAGCTGATAAGAAATAAGCTTCTTTATTCAATCACAATTACTCAAAATGAAAGTCCTACAATTTGCTCATGTAGAAAACAGACTTATGCATTCTCTCACTTCTGACACACAACACAAATTATTTCTCTCTAAAGTGGAGCAGGGGCACGCATAAATCTAACATACAGTACAAACACATACATATCTAAAACATCACATTCATTTCACTGGACAACAATGGTTCAAAATAAATAATCTCTCAAATGCACATGGACAGTAGGACTGCATCTGAGAACTTTAATATAGCAAATAAAAATCTATTCATGAAATAAACAACTGAAAAAGGGAAACATGGCAAATTCCATTCTAAGAAGATTTCAGGTTCTCAGAATCTCTTGTAGCCTACAATGTAAAAGATCCTCAAATTGGTGAAAAAGATCCTTGTAATGTTTAGATGATGACCGAGGATAAAGTACGTGAAACATTGACATCATTTGAACAATGGCACATGGGGTTAACACAACATGTTGGCGGCAGTGTATCGTTTTCAACTTGTGCCATTCAGTAAGCAAAAATCCACCTCTATGCCAGATTCCTGCTGCCAATTATTTACCATCACCTCTAGCTCCCTTTTCTAAAAAAAATATGTTTGCAGTCTAGCTAGTAACAAGTACCAGTTCATTAGCAAAAGACACACAAACAACAACTGCAACAACGGCTTTGGATTTCTCTTGTTTCTCAATAAATCTGGCAACAAACTTCTCACCTGCTAGAAAACCTCAGAGGAAAGTTAACGCTTGATAAATCTGGGAGTTTTATCTTAATTAACAGTTTTACACAAGGCAGTGGAATTCAACAGTGCAGCATACCTTGTTATTGTAATTAAAATGGTTTTACACAAGGCAGTGAAATCCAACAGTCCAGCCTACTGTTGCTTAGCTCCAAATGTACAGTAGGATAGCAGTTGGCTGGCTCAATTATGTGCCAGAGAGACTGTTATTTACATGCTATTTAGAGAAATGTGGTCTTCTTTTTTTTTTTCAAAACAAGAGACTAAAAAATAAACTGGTCTTGGCTAATTATAGCTTGGCTAAATAGAATCGTAGGATCTGCAGAAAATTAGAATCATTACAGTTGTAATTGGTGCCAATTAGTCAGTGAGAATTTTATTTATGCAGTAAAACAAATGCAATCTAGTTGTGGTTGGGCACTGCAGCAACACAGATCCATGTATCGTGTATTCATTATATGCAGGGGAACTATTCAAACCTAGTGGCATTAAGTAACTTTCATCTCAAAAATGTTACATGAATTGTTATTAAATTACAACAACTTAGTTTTCAGGATCAAACACATTGATAATGTGGCATTCATGGAAACTGCACAATTCTTTTTTTTTTTGGCTGGACATACTTAAAGATTTCCCATTCCCTTTCAAAATCTTGAGGAGATTTTGTGAGACATTAGCTAAAACTGTACGGCTCATAGCAAACATTAGAAGTGTAATAGATCTATAATACAAGAAAGTATTACAGCATGAATGACATTATAACATGATAATGATATAATGTCATGATAACATAGGCTAACATTATTTTGAAATTCGCTTTGGTTTTGGCAAGATTCTGCAAATAATGATGTAATCAAACAATCCATAAGTAAACTAAGTAACATGGGTATCACACACACAGCAGACATTGGTCAAGACAGAAAAACATACAAAACCTTGCTATCCTAAAATCTCACTTGCTCTCCACAGAAAAGCTACATTGCATACTGTAAAAGGTAAAGGATCAGTGTTTTGACTACTACTAAAAACATGTTATATGATATTACTGTACACATAAATAAATCTGTTGATTTGAATTCTATTATCATGAGTAGAGACAAGGTCTTTAGCACTTTTTTCCTTTCATAGGTACAGGTGATCTACTTTCCATTTGTGCATTCATAAAAGGCTATTTTCATCTAGTTCTGTCCCTGTGGTTCAAGTCTTATTCAGTGTTGTCCATAAGTAAGTCACATTGTTCTCGCCTTCTGTGCTGGACATGGGAACATCACTGTGCTCAACAGCCCGATCTCTGATCACAGAAACAGGCCGAATCACTTCTACCAACCCCAATTAGACAAACTGTAACCAAATAGTCCATTGTTTCAATATATGATTGTCTGGAACGAGGAATATCCAACCATATGTGTGAAACAGCACAGCATCAAATTGAGAAGTTGTTTCTACTAGGTCCTACACATAAGAACATCTGCAAAGGGCCCCAGGAGGTTCTTGTTAAAGATACACCTGACCCAGACCAGATAAGTGGTGAAGGGCTTGATGTTCTCTGAAAAAGTATAGTTCTGCTGGGGAAGAATATAAGGCATGTAGGTGTTCTCTCCCTGCTCCTGGATCCACACCTCGTACTTCACTTCTCTCACCTTCAGGTATTTCAGATTCCATGGGATCTGCCAGGAAACCGTGAGTTTAGCCTCGTTGGTGGCTTGGACTGAGGTGTGGCACTGGGGTTCTCTGACCCGGCCTGGATGAACCGT
Organism: Gephyroberyx darwinii; assembly: GCA_900660455.1. Lineage (NCBI taxonomy): Eukaryota > Metazoa > Chordata > Actinopteri > Trachichthyiformes > Trachichthyidae > Gephyroberyx > Gephyroberyx darwinii. Next base: position 47,729 of record CABFOQ010054826.1, on the reverse strand, counting down.
GCTGGCCAGCTTGGCCTTCTTCAAGCTGGGCCTGGTCTTCAGGCCCTCTTTGAGGACCTCCAGGAATGAAGGGATGTCCACCAAAGTGTCCTGGTAGATTCGAAAGAGCCACTCTGGGTTGCGGCAGCACAGGTGTCTGGGCACATCCCTGCTGGCCAGTATTCGCTCTTGCTCGTCCTTTTCCAAATGGGAGATGCCTCCTTCTTCCCAAGGTCTGTCTGGGTGGGTGACAGTGTTCTCCTCTATAGTGTTCCTCCAGGAAACATATTGAAGATCCATGCCTGGTAAGGAGGCGAGGGTTTTATATGGGGTGTACTGTTCTGGGTTGACAGCATAGGGGAACAGCTCCACCACAGCAGCTCCTCTGGGGAGGAAGAGTGAGGTGACAAGCTGAGCTCCATGCATGCTGACTAACATGGAGGCCCCACTGATCACCTGGGCGATGCTGGGGAAAGTTTGTTCCTCCAGGGAGACCGTAACCACTCTCATCTGAAATTCCTGGGCCAGCGTCATGATTAGCTCCGCTTCGTTCAGAATCAGCCTTGTTGTTGAACGGCTGAACACTACAATATATTCATCCTTCTTCTCTTTCTCCTCTTCAGTGCTTCCCCCATCCTTCTCCGCCTCCTCTACCCTGGTGAGGTTCATCTTCTCCATCAAAGCCTTGGCGAACTGCCGGATCTCATTTCCTGAGACCAGGATGTTGGCTTTGGGCCCCTGTGGCTGGACAAAGCCATACTGGTACCAAGTGGTCATCTTGGACAAGCCAACATATGACTTGGTAAAACACATTAGCTTACCGAAGTTCCTAAGCTGTTCTTTGAGCAGTGGCTGCTTGCTGCTGAGAAGTCGGTAGAGGTCAAAGTGTGGGCCTTCACCCCAGCCCTCCATGAAGACCAAACGGGCCTCGTCATCTAAGTCCGAATACTGTTTCATGGTATAGAAGGCTGGGAGCAGGTCATCGTGGAACACGTGCATCAGGTTGTCTGGGTTAAACCGGTTTAGAATCAGCGTGACATCCGGTACGAACACAGGCTTGGGCATGAACTTTAAAGCAGCAGCAGGGAGCTCTAAAAAATTAAAGTACTGTGTGTTGTGGTCCTCTACTGAGGACAAGTCCAGCAGGGCAGGCTGGAAGCGCCTGGGCCCCAGGTTAGGCAACATGACAGAGGAATTGGAGTGGAAAAACACAAACTCCTCCGCCTCGGAGCAGTAGCAGAGGTAGTCAAAGCGACAGATGCGGTCAGTGTGCATCTTGCCAGTGCAGACCATGCGGGTGCCATGCTCCTGGAGAGCCAGCAGGGCGGCATGATAGTCGATGTGAGCCTGGGAGAACTCCTGGGACTGCTGTGTCAGGTGGAGCTCTTCCTCCAGCAAGGCAGCATGCTCACTCAGCTTGGAGTACTTCCAAAGTAGCGCCGCAACCACGGAGACCAGCAGCCCGTTGAGGAGTGCACCCACACTCATCCTGCAGCCCGCCACTGAAGCCCGCATCACTGCTGCTGAGGACCCACCTCCCAACTCCAACCAACCTCCGACCTCAGGGAAAGGTGACGAGACATCCGCCGCCACGCAATGACTGGGGGAGAGGAGAGGAGCCAGAGAAAGCAGAGGAGGAGCGAAGAGAGGGAGGAGCAGAGGGGAAAAAGAGAGGTTTGAAAGAGGGGGAGGGGAGGAAAAGGGAAAAACGGAGAGTGAAAGCGGGAGATGAAAGCCAGAGAGGGGAAAAGAGGAAATTGTGGCAGTGTGGCAGAGGAGACAGGATGAAGGGAAAAGAGCAGAGAACAAGAGTTAAAGTACAAACTAATCACACAAACACTAAACACTAAACACACAAAATAAACAGTCAATATTGCAGCCCAAGAATTTATGTCAGCCTTAAGCCACAACCAGCAGACATGAGAGAATGCTTATATAGTCCAATAAAAGCATGGACTTGGGCCTATGAGCCTGCAGCACTACTGATGTAACCAATACAATCCAGTGATTAATCAGAACATGCTTCAGAGCTCTCACTGTTGTTTACCTTGGTGAATAAATGAGACATTTTCTTAGCCTTACATCCCCTCCTTCCACCCTTCCTGCATATGTCAGGACAAATTACATTGTGAGGAGGCAGAGAGAAAGGAAAGAGTATTGCTCTCAACTCTACCCATCTGCATATTGAGAGAACAAGTGAGTCATTGAGAGACTCTAAATCAAACCAAAGGCTAGCGGCCAGCAGCTGCCTGCCTAGGAACACTAGGCAACTAGCATGCTAAATATCCATCTACAGGCTAGCTTCACTAGCTTAAAACAAAGGTTTCCACGGGAATGGATCGAATAAAACCTCACCTTCCATTTTTATTGGCCTATAGGCCACCAGATACAAACACAAAATGTCAATGGAATATTTAAAGGGTACTGTTTCACAATGCATATCACACACATGAATGTTTGCAGGCACATGTGCACATGCACACATCATCCTCTCTGTCCATGCTAAAAAATGTTATCTTAAACACGGTCTCATTCTATTCACGCTTCCTGCTTTCATTCTGTTTATGATTTGTGCTTTTACTTTTTCGTTCCCCTACTTTTCTTGCTCCCTTGCTCCTTCCATTGTTCAGTTTTCTTTTCTCTGTTCTGCAGTAGCTGAGCAGAGACCCTGGGCTATTTTTTGTCACCCCAGCAAGAACAATATGTCGCTGGCAACAGGGTCACTCTTTGTGATCAAACTCTGCAGTGAACACACAGCCAGAATATAGACAGCACAAAGTACAGTAAAGCAAGAACATTGTGAACGGTGGAGACTCAACCCTGACCTGTACTTTAAGATATTCAGCACTGAACATTTGAAACACACTTTTAAATGTGGAATCGTCCACAGGTCTCCTGAAAATAAGTCTCAGTTTCAGTTCACCAATCCAACACTTTCCAATTCAAAGTGAGATAGAATGCTTGACTGGCCTCCACTGACTGTGGGCTGTAGAAGGTGACTGACTGTGGGTACGTCCACACTAAGCCATTTACATTTGAAAACGGTGTTTTTGGGTCTAGCGTTTTCAAAAAGCTCGCCATCCACACTAGACCACCAAAAACGGATACCTCCTTCCATGGGGTAGTGCAGACCGCCTGGGTCAAGTGACAGTCAAGCAGTGAAACATCATCGTTTTTGAAAGTCGCCGTTTTTGCCTTCCACACTACAAGGGGGGGGGGCGGCGTTTTCAAATGCATCCACTTGGGCAAGCATTTTCAGAAAGCTCTGCTTTGGGGGATTAAAAACGCCGCCGTAGTGTGGACGGGAGGCCAAAACGTAGAGATAAATATGTGTTTTCAAATTTAAATGGCTTAGTGTGGACGTAGCCTGTGACTAAGGCTGTGACTGACTACATTTTGTGTTCGTAAAAATGGAAGACTCTGACTTACTAACCAATAGCATTTTGCATGTCTAAAAAAAGGACCAAGGGTGCAGATTTTTTGCACTTATTCTACTGAATATGTATTTTAAAGTGTACAGCACAAAATGGAGGAGATTAATCAAATAACACCTAGACAAAAATGTATTAACTTGTCAAAATAGCATAGTGTTGTTTGCTGCAGGCTACAATGCTACAACAGCACATTGCAAAGAAGAATGCCCATAGAGAGAAGAGACCTTATTGGCTAAATTGTCTGCAATATATTCTGAGTATGGCACATAGCTGAGGACATTTCATATCCATTCTTTGTTTTTGCCAAATATCTTACAAAAGTCATGAAATAAAAAAAAACCCCACAGTGGAACTGATCAATCTTTCAAGATTAGACAACAACCTGTGAGAGAGGGAACTGTTGGTCTATCGTCATATTAGGCATGCTATTAAATACTTTTAATCTGCCTACAAAAAATATCATCCCTCTTTTTTCTTCCATCTCATGCAACGTTTTGAGTGCAATCCCAGGTGTACCAAACTCATGACAGGTATTGGTATATCACACACAAAGCTGGAGGAAGCTGCCTGTGTTATTCTATACGTGCATGGTGATCGCTTTTGCCCCTGGTAGATTCAGGCCTTCTTTCTTAAATTAGCTTGAATTGTCATCGTGGCCTTTACAAATGTAGTTAGTAAAGGTCATCCAGTCTCATAACTCCCTCTGTATCCTGACACAATATCCGCTGCTATGGACACTGTGTCAGGATACAGAGGGAGTTAACCCTCACAGCTTGGTGACCTTACTGGCCAAATTGCCTTAGGTAAGCAAGACAAGGAAATATGCGTGTGTGGGGGGTCGTCTCTTGGGTTATGCAGCATAAAACTAATCTGATGGCATTTCAGCTTTTAGTCAGAAGTCTCAGGGAGAGAAGATACAAAGAAGATACATGGGAAACTGGATAAGCATAAATAGTAAGGATAACATTCTTGTCTGCAAATATAGTAAATTAAAAGGAGAGAGTAATGCATGTCTAGAACACTGAAGTGAAAAGCTTTGTCCGCACCTCTCAAAAGTCACACACCACATAATAAGCTAATTTAATAAAGTTCAATGCCTAAAGTCTCCTACACCAAAATGTCACAGAGAAGCACAGTGCTTGAGAATATATAAGCACCGTACAGTGCAGCCTTGGTGCTGACGCAGCAGCCAAAATGAGGTGAAATGAAGTGTGGAGAGGAGGCTGCTAGCGAGACTAACATTAGGCAGACATCCCGCTTGCTCTTCCAATCTGCAAGGACAAGGGCAGCGCTAGCCTCACAGTGCCAGCGGTGCTGGTTAATCCCTCTCACTGCACATTGGGTCCCAAGGGATGCATGTGGATGCCCACTTCTATTTGCCCATGCCAAGAAACCGTGAGCTTCAAAATGTCAAAGCTGCTGCATGGAAACTTAGCGTGCAAAAGCTGTTCCATGCCCTCCGTTTGCATCATACGCTTTAGGTAACAAACAGAGACCTGGAGATTGTAACCATTTACAAACCCGTTAAATACACTACACTATACTAAATATAAATGGGTTCAAAACAGGTTACCTAACATCATGAATGAAAAAATTATATTCAGCAAAAAATGATGTGTGTGCATTGCAACTGATTGTTATTTAAACTGACCTTGAAGATAACTGGCTTGTGTATGTCATCAGCAGTGTGAAGCAGTAAGCCAAGACATTTTTTTTTCCAAATTACAAAAAGGTCACAGCAGTTCCAAATATAATCAAATGTGAGATCGGCACTGTCTCTCGGGCTACGTTAGCTCTGGGGAATGGTTTCACATTTATATTCTATTTCGGGGTCTGTATGCTGCTAAGTTACCCACGGATTCTGCGTTCCTGTCCCTCCATTCTGTCTCCACCCCCATCTGTATTCAGCGAGTCTCCCATGAGCTCCCGCCCATCTTTCCAGAGCTCAGCCACCGCCAATGTTTGTGCTACCACATCCAGTTCAAGACTACTGGAGCCCATGATCTTTGTCATCCTCAATATTTAGGAGTAATAAAACAATCATTAGATTAAGTGCAGTGTATTCCCTAAAAAGAACACCTAACAGCCCATGCCTGTGCGCACCGGGGAAAGGAAACATGTTTCAAAAACGACACAAGCCTGACTGACTGATCAAGGCCTCTGTCAAGCTAAGAAAACAGCAAATCCCCATTTCTGCTTTATAAATCTTTCACTTCTTTGGCTTTTTACAATGAAATCAGCTTTTGTCTCCCTGAGTAGAGAGGAAAATAGAAAAAGTCCAAAGCTAAGACAAGAGCTGCTTTAGAGGCGTCTATGAGTGACCCACTAAAACCTTCTTTACTGAACAACTCAATACAAGGCAGGACACAGGTCTGCTGTTTCTATGTAAAGGCACCCAGCTTCAACAGTGTAAAGAAACACAACAGTTGCATGAGCCGGTAACAAGCATAGCCCTCAATATTAGCCTAGTTATGTCAAAATGGGACTTTGTACTGACTATCACCTTCTATTAGGCAAATAATTACAACAGTTTTAATAAATGCATGGGGTGGAGGGTGATTTAGTTAGAACATAAATGAAGTGTATATAGTGTATATTTTGAGATTTTTTATTTTTATTTTCTTTACATTCAAATAGAAATTCAAAGTCACAACTGAGCATATTCCACTCACGCTAATGTGCCTCGGCGCACTGGTTGAGAACCACTATATACAGCTTATTATATAGCAAGTTAGACCACACACGACCATTTTGTAAATCTGCAGTAGGTTATCCTTTCCTATTAAACCTTTAGGCAGCACACCTACATGCACGCTGCTTTTCCTCTAACTGCCTAGAGGGAAATGGGAAATATCTTATGTTTTCCACGCATGAAGATTCTGATTTTGTTCCAGCGATGTTTCTCCTTGTAGAAACATGTATTCCAAAACACTATATATCCATTTTGGGGGGAGGAAATTGTCCCCTGAAGTTCATTAGGCTATACAATAGCGGTGTCAACCAATTGTGTTGTCAACCAAGGATTGACGTTAACCTATTGTCCTTTGAAAAGTACCATGGTTAGTTTTAATTTTGTGCTCTCAATCATTTTGTAAGAGTAGTGCCACAAATGATCGATATCTCATTTTGGAACGATACTATGCAAAGACCTTTATGGATTTTGTGTGTGTGTGTGTGTGTGTGTGTGTGTGCGTGCGTGCGTGCTGTGAGTTCTTAACCATCCATCCCAAAGCAAAACCTAGCCCATTAGTGATCATACTGCCTAAATTCTATGTAAAACCATGTCAACATTCACACACAAAACTGAATACAGATTGTTCAACTGATCGTAGACAGTTCAATCCATCAATACTTCTAAACATAAATAACTCTCTCCCAAAACTAGAGACCAACACACTATTCTGTGACGCTACCAAGGACAAAACTCCCGAGAACATTTGGTAGAGCTTTACCATCCAAATCTGCCTCTGACATCGACACACAGACAGTTAAAAACCACATAATATACCTTCATCCCTATTAAGATCTTCCAGTCCCTGTCTGTGGAGCATTGATGACATCACAGATTTGGGTGATGTCAGACTGAATTCTGCTTTGTGAATCTTTTTTTGTAGTGACTTTTTTTCCCTTTGAGGCTTCCTTTAGGAGTAGGAGCGCTGGTCATTCACAGTCCAGTCTCCTTGGCCATTTCATTCCTCATGATCTTAGATAAAACAGGTTAGAGATCACAACTCATAAGACCTTCATACACGATGGGTCTCCGTCTCCCTCACCACCTGTCAGTCAGTCAGCACTCTCTCGGCGCTGCCTTCCAGACTGACACTAAAGCTCTGGCTTCCCCGGTGTTACTGGTTAGCATATCTGTTTGCTCTGGAGATGATAAGCACCTCAATGATGTGGGGGAAGGCAGCGCAGGGCAGCCCGGAGAGCCTAATGCATTTTAATGAGAATCCTGGAAAGCCAAAGTTAAGGGGGAAGGGGAGGGGAGCAGCGGCACAAGCCAAGAGCCGTTGCTGTTCATTTTGTCGGTGGTGTTCATCATTCCTTGCACCTCACTGTTCTCACTCTTTTTCTCTCTCACCATATCTCTTTCTCCCCCTCTCTCTCTACGGGATCACCTTGGCATCCCTCCTTAAAATGGAGAACTGACTGGTATCTCTGTCATCCCTTTTCACTCTGTCTTCACCTTCTCTCTTTCCCTCCAGCCACTTGATTACCTATCTCTTCTGGCCCTGATGAGGCATCGCTATTCGTTGTCATCTTTATTCCTGGCCCAAATGTGGCCTGTCAGGTTGTATCAAGCTGCTTGGTGCTCAGTGTGACACTGGAGAGAATTAATCGCCCAGAAGCCATTATCTGGCTGTACAAAGACAACTCTCATACCCTCTCTCTCACTCTGCATCTCTTTCTCAAACACATTGGACGTGGAAAGACCGACAGACACAGACACACAGACACAGACACACCATTTTTCTGTTACATAAATACAGTGCAATGCCATTGAGTCTAGTGCTGAAAAGCAGGCTTGCTGCTTCACAATGACTGGCAATGAGCATGTGAAATACCCCTAGTCTATGTTAGACACATCATAAATCTGAGTACTTGGCTATTACAAAATATGAATGATTGATTGATATGAATGATTACTTGCTTGACTGAGAGCCTACTAGTATTTTGTCATTCTCCAAATAAGAGTGACCCACTATCCCTTACAATATACAGTAATTATCAGGACTCTACACTACACTGTACAATCCCTCTCTTTCTCCCAGGGGGGCATGTGAGAAACAGGCGCTGATGCAGTGATTCTGCAGTGTGTGTGTGTGTGTGTGTGTGTGTGTGTGTGTGTGTGTGTGTGTGTGTGTGTGTGTGTGTGTGAGTGTGTGGGAGAGAGA
>CABFOQ010054826.1:1949-17085 GCA_900660455.1 Gephyroberyx darwinii | reverse complement strand
TATTAATGTATATGAGTGTATAGGTCCATTAACAATTACTACTTAGCTCCTTTTCTTAACCCTAAATCCTAATTGTAATCTTAGGACGCACTCACACTTGGCCCGGTTGGCTTCAACCGTGCCGGAGCACGATTGCCCCCCCCTCCCCACTCCCCCGCTGGCCTGCGCTCACACTGGGCACATGCTTACGTCATCACGATCCAACTTCTTGTGTTGAAGGAAAGCGCTTTTGCACAGCACAGTGGAGTTCATAATTTTACTTTGTGGCTTATTTGGAGTCTCTTTGGGTGCGGTGACACACGGACCTCTCACATGCCTTATAGATTTATCGATTATGCAACGCAGCGATTTTCAGTTAATCGTGCTGCACGTATAAGAAGATTTTTACGGAGGCAGCTGACGTTGACGGAGGAATTTGCGGCTTTACTCCCGACTACAATTCACGTTCATCAATAAATCATTAATTTTATGGGACAGTCGCATCATTGACATGTTCGGGATCCATGCTCCGGCATGATTAGCGACCACACTGTGCCGACTCCAAGTGAACCGTGCCCGAGCACACCTCTTCAAGCGGGCCCGGTACGGAGCGATCACACTAGTCAAACGAACCGGACTTTGGGAGTCAACCGTGCTCGGGCACGGTACAGATGGCCTAGTGTGAGTGAGCCCTTAATCCACCCTATTGTTTGGACTGGGCCAGGAGAGGATGAGATGGAGGCAGGCTGCAGCGATTACAGTCCCATGGTGACACAAACTAGCTGGCTTTGATTTAGAATATATTTATTTGTTTCCCACTACAGGGCCAAAGCGCAACTTCCTTATTATCTATACGTTTTCCAACCCAAACAATATTTTTGTAATTCTTTCTACAAGTCGTAACAACGACAGATTATTTATTACCTTGACTTTCATATTAATAAACCACTAGTCCTTTTGACTTTGTGTTGGCCCTAGTCATGGAAAGCCTCCCATGATGCTGCGGTGGATAACTGTTTTTTCTCTCTGCACTTGAGTGGATGCATCGGAAACTAAAGAATTGCAGTATCGCTCTTATTTAAAGGGTATCTGGTTTAGCTGCTGTCAATATTTGCTATGGTATTTGTGTCCAGGGTAGTATGTGTTACAGAGAAACTGTTTCCTGTTAGGATTGTTTTCCACTGATTTCAACTCTTCGATAGTCATTAAAATATACAAGGGGCTGTCCTGAACAAAGTGGTATATCCACAAGTACACATAAACTAAATTTTCAAGGATAACACAATGAAGCTCAAAAGCATATTTAAATCAACTACTGTGTGGATAGGAGACTAGACGATGCAAAATGCACAATTATTTCTTTGTTGTGAATGACTGAGATAACGCTAATCTTATTTAGAAATCAATCAGGAGAGGAATCGAGGCTACTTCTGTGGGTGGATTTGAACAATGCACACAATGTGTTATTCAAATTCACATTGTAGACTGTGAATGCAACACACTGACATGAACACTCGACACTGCTGACTGCCTGTATTTATCTTTCAGCTGCATTTGCTGTGTGCCTGAGGGAGTCTGTAACGATAGTGGAGTTGTTGAGAGGCTATTTGTGCAAATATTTTGTGTTGCGTGGCCAAGCGGTCGCCTGCTGACTGATTGAAGATGGAGAGAAATCATGTTTGGATAAACATGTTCATCAGGAAGGCAGCCATATAACATCTAAATGAAACCACAAGTTAACTTTGTACACAGTCTCCGAGTATGATAACACTGAAGTAATAACAGCTTTATGTGATGGCATTATGTCTGTGATCCCTTCAATGTTTTGTCACCTATGCCTTGACACATAAATTAACAATTTATGGAGACTAACGGGGCGTTAACACAGCACAAAAAGGACACAGTAATCCATCATTACTTTTCACCTTCATAGAGGCTAAGCCAGTCTAAGTTGCACAATTCTTCTACATTGCAGTACCAAACCCTTCCAATACCTGTCATACCAAAGATTTTTAAAGGTCAACATATCTAAGGAATCACTAATCATATATGCTTTATACAGGGCAATGTATGTGTTTGGTAACAGATTTTTAGAAAAAAAGCATGCCAATGTCTTATTGAGAATGATAAGACACTAATGGCAGAGCTAGCTCCCCAGTTTGGTCCATTAACGTTCCTTTCTTAATGTAGGACATCACAGTACTTGGGATCGTGATACCTGGTCTGTTATAATATAGATTTGTTGCAGAGCATTGCTTCATTGAACAGAGCAGAGCTGGTAGCAAGAGTATGATGAAATGTTTAATTAGATAATTGAAGAGGTGGTCCAATCCTATTTAGATTGACTGGCTGCTGCTGTCTGCCTGAGAAGCTATGGACCTATAAAGCCTGTCAACCTGCCAATGGTAATTTAAGTGTGTGGCCCACTGAAACTCAGTGGGCACTGGGGAGTAGCAGCCTCGCAACTATGCTAAATCTCAAGACTGGCGGAGTGTTGCGTGTGAATGATGATCACAAAGTTTATGAGCTCTGGCCCCCCCTTCCCCTGACACACACACACTCACTTAGACTGTTTTAATTCCACTAATGCCAGTTTTACTAATGGCTCCAGGAACTGGCAGGTCTGGTCTAGTTCTACATATCACCTGTAACGTAAAAATGTATATAGACCTCAGGGGTGAGCTGGAAATTTCAGCTGATTGGTGGATTTGAACTTGAGCGGCTGTCTGTCAACAATTGCGTTAGGCTTTGACTATAGATTTAAAGTCCCAGATCCTTAATTTTAAGTTTTTCCTGTGAAGTCAGAAGTCACACACAGAACTAGAATGGCTGGATGTATTTTTGATGTCCACTTGGCCACTCTCTTGCACTGATTTCAAACCATAAGAATGCAATAAAAGCTAATGGCTAACCTGATCCATGTGGATGGAGGTCTACTGAGCCCCCATGGCTACAGGCTGAGCCATCAGTCAGTCATGTGGGAGATTAGTCAGTGCTAGCCAGGCTCCCTATGGACCACAACCAGCAGCAGCAAGGAGAGAGAGTGAGAAAGATGAGGCTGAGTGGATGGGATGGCAGTGGGTAAAGGTTGTGAATTGGATTCAAACCCAAGACATTATGAGTACATGCACAGGACGGCCCCACAACTAGACCTAATTCACTACTCCAACTGGCAAAGCTTTCTGTACACTAGTGATATTCCATTGCTTAAAGGAAGAAACATGTAGTTCTTTATTTGCTGTGTGGAACCCCTGAATTTTCCGTCAGATGAACAATAAGCTCTTTCAGACAAATGGCAGCATAAAGATTATTGTCCTTTTACTGTCTTTTAAATTTTTGTTTAACCTTGCCAAACTTTTTTTTTAACCTTTGCCAACGAGGTTATGTTTTTGCCTCTGTTAGTTTGTTTGTCATTAAGATATTTTGGTGGACAGCTTCATGATATCTTTTGGGTGTAATAGCAAGTTGGATAATTGTTCAGCATGGGGGGGTTGCACTGTCAGAGTGCTAGTTTCAGTAAAGTCTTTCGCTACTCTACTCTCTTTCTTTGATCAGTAAGATGTTGAACCATATCAGCTGTGTTTAGCTGCGCACAGTTAGACAAAGTACCTCTCCCACTCAATGGTGATTTGTTAAAAGCAGTTTAACTTTCAGCTGACGCTGACTCTCACACATCCTATTAATCCTCCAAGAGTGCATACCGGTGAAAGAAGAATTATTTTAATGAAGACGATGAGTACACCTATTAGTACTCTATATGCACTGGCTCACTCTCCTGCCCTCATTATCTAGCATAAGAACAGAGTAAAAGGGAATGCATGTGCTTTTGAATGCAGGTGATGGGTAGATGCAGACAAGTGCAATGAATTCTTGAGAAACTGCAAACAGACAGGGAACTATTAGGGACAGGAATAGGACCAATATCTACACCTATGTGGGTCTGAAGCAAGCTGCAGAGTGGGGACTCCTCACTCATAGGGGAGAGTGTCAATTCATTTTCAAACTTGATTTTAAAGTTGGGGCATGCATCAGAAGGTAGGATGGACCACTTTTGGCTCGGTAGGATTTTACTAGTCTTTACGTGATTGGACTGTAACTACTGTACAATTTCTGCCATAGCATTGATGCCATAGCCCATCAGTGTCCTAGACATCATTTCATTGGACCAGCGCTGAGACCAATGCTTTTTTTAATTCACATATCAAAGACACAGAATGAAAAGAGCAATTCATAGGAATTGAACTTGTCGCCTACAGGCATACTTTGGTTGCTGCTGTGTTCTTGATTGCTGGTGCTCTGTCAGCCCGCTTTTACTCCCTCAAAACCTCACTCAGCCTTGTAAGGCTTGGTTTATGCTTTCGGTGAGGTTAGACACACAGGAGCCACAAACGGGTCATCTGTGTACCGTGACAGTCATGTTTTTTGCGCTTCTCACGACAACCTGAAAACGACAGTACTTTAGTGGCGCTGTCAGCACTACACATCCCCTTTGCACAGATACATTTGTGAAAGCAGGTCCTGATCTATTTTGGAGGAGAAGGTGCCTACTTCTGTGGCGTCTCAGGTTGGCAGCTATTTGTCGCCTCTGGAGACCTTTACTCTAACCTTTCTCTTTGAGGCTGTGGGCAGCTGGGGCAGCAGCTTGTTGGCTGGTCAGAGAGGATCTGATTCTACCAATTGTTGCAGGTTGTCTGTCAGTCATCCTAGCTGCTGAAGCACACTATACACTGCCTAATACATAGTACATATTATATAGATGAGGTGCTGCGACTACAAAGAAGGCTGTTGCGCCCTTCAGTCCCTTCTAATAATTAGCAGCAGGTCTCTAAGGTTTTTTTGGGGGGGGAAAGTGTGGGTCCCTCATTTCTTTTCATCTCATTGTGATGGGAACATGGCCAAATTCCAGAAAATGTTATGACGATTCATATTGTTTCTTGTATCTGATAATTCCACAAGGCTTTTAATAGCATCTTTTCTTTTTGTATAACTGGAATAGTACTGCCTTATTTCAACACTTCATCATTGAACAACCCAGTTGGCTGTGTGACTGCTCAACCTAGTCCAAAAGCCAGGGACAACCTTGATATTTTGCCAGAGTTGGCTGAGAAGCACAGCATGGTCAGTGTGTTAGCAGTTTGAGGCAGGAGGTGTGTGATATGTCACTAGAGTGCCTTGTGCCAGTATCTGTTTTCAACATCAGTGTGAAATGTTCCCACTTTGACTTCACCTCCATTTGCCTCTTTTCCTTACCTCAGCTTGCCTTGGCCTGTCCTCTCTTCTACTCCCCTAACAACAGTTCAGGTTGAGATGGCAGATGTCTAGTCCGTTCTGAATCTGACACATCTGCTATTAATACACACCGAGCTGCTGAGTGGTGCTCGTACACTGGCTGACTTCTGCAAAAGTTCACATCCTAGATATACCAGCAGGGCTCTGCCAGGGTTGTACCGCATCTGGCCCACACTTAGTCAGACAGCCAGTGAGTCAACCAGTAAGCCAGTACTCATTTCTAGTCAGTTCTTTTTGCACTGCCAGCTAACCTGCGATTGGCATTTTGGGGTGTTTTATCATAACTAAATTCTACCACATCTTTTGTTAATCAGATAGCCTACTCAATTAGGAACCCAGCCCTTTTCAGTCTAGTGTTGTTGGAAATGTGAATGACAGACAAACCTCCCTCTCATATTGACTTAGGCTACGTCCACACTAAGCCGTGTAAATTTGAAAACGCATACTTATCTCCGTTTTGGCCTCCCGTCCACACTAGGGCGCCGTTTTTACCCCCCCGGAAAAATGGAGCTTTCTGAAAACGCTCTCCCAAGTGGAGAAATTTTAAAACACTCGGCCAAGTGGTCTGCGCATGTCCATGGAAGGAGGTATGTGTTTTTGGTGGTCTAGTGTGGACACCGAGCTTTTTGAAAACGCTAGGCCAGAAAACACTGTTGGAGATGCTCAAATTTACCCAGCTTAGTGTGGACTTACTCTGAGCTGAGGTCAGTGAGTTAAACAATAGTTAGACGATAGAAGTTGGCATGTCAACACCCTTCCTTTCCTCATCCTATTTCCTCTATTTTACTTAACCTTAAAAATAATGATTCTTCATGAGGCGGCAAAAGTTTGTTTTCTGGGCCTTTTAAGTTCAGTGGAATTAAACTCTACCCATCTTTTTCAGTGCTGCTATTGCAGGTGGTCAAGAGGACAGGAGCCAAAGAGGAGAGGAGATGAGAAAAGGAAATGGTATTTGTGTTTACTGATATAACCAAAGACAAAGCTGGCTGAATTAACCACCATCACAATGTGATTCCACTGCACAGAAAGGAGAGAGCAAGCAGGCAGGCAGGAAGACAGAGACACATGATTAAGTGTAATCATTCCTTTCACTGATCTGTTAAAAGTGAGGGGTGCTGCTACTGTGTGAAAGTGAGGCCAATCTCTTTTTATCTTTACGGCTGCTGGGTAGCCAGCTGCTTGGCAGGCTGACCGACCGGTTGAATGGCTGGCTAACTTGTTTGAGTGATGACTTACAGGGTGGTTAGTTGGCTGGGTGACTGCACACATTTTTCCATTAGGAGCTTGGATCCTGTAGTTGCCCCAAAAATAAACGTCTGTTAATTAGTGACCGTTGAGATTTGAACATGGCATGCTTACTTTAAAGTGGTTGGTAGTGGTTATCTAATGTTATGAGTGAGTGCAGACCATATGATAGCTATTTTGGTTGGTGGTCAGGGAAGTTTGTGAGCAGCCTGGTTGTGTGATTTTAAGAGCTCTACTCTTGTCACACATATCATGGAACTCAACACTGACGTGAATAGTACTGAGTAATGGTTTGATCTACAGTTATTTGAGCACCCCCCCCTAATGGCACCTGTTTGGGTCTCTCATATTGGCATTATGTGAAAAGAAGAGGTGAAAGTAGGGTTGGTTGTAGGCACAGCACCATGCATTGCCCTGTTTTTTTTTTTTTAATTGCCACTGCATTGATGTTTAACATTTTGAAGTGCACATTCCTAGAGGTGTGGCCCTTACACCAGACTGGCCCAGCCATCACTAGGGACCCTCCGTCGTGTTTCATGGGCCAACAGCCCACTTTTACATTGGACTTATATTCCAATACCAACCCAGGCATAACCAAGAGTAGAGTAGACAGTGCTACATTTGGGTGTATAAAATAAAAATCTTCAGTATAAGGGGATCTTTGTTGCGTTGTAATTGGAATCGAAGAAGAAAAACAAAATTCAAGGCACTCTTCATAGAAAAAGGTTAAAAAGCCTTTATTCTATTGGCTCCTTCAAGGAACAGGTTTAAAAAGATACAATGCTCCAACACTTTTTAGCTTCGGGGAGCTGAAGCTTGGTGCACCCCGAGGAAGGCCAATGCTGAAACCTGTTTATAAACCTGTTTTTTGAACGAGCCAGTGGAATGAAGCCTTTATAACCTTTTTACATGAAGAGCGCCATGGATTTTTTCTTTTTTACCCATTCATGATGGTTTCAAAAGATATTCTAAAACGGCAGCAAGGCAAAACTAAAATACTGGAAGAATATAAAGCCCCAAATAAAGTTGCTTAAAATGCAGTAATTAATAATTAAACTTTGTTTTAGTTTTCTTTGTTTCTTTCAGTGTTTCGGCGGCTGTGGCTCAGGAGGTAGAGTGGGTCGTCCTCTAATCGGAAGATCGGCGGTTCGATCCCCAGCTCCTCCAGTCCACATGTTGAAGTGTCTTTGGGCAAGATACTGAACCCCAAATTGCCCCCGAAGCTGCGCCTTCGGTGTATGAATGATTAGATTCCCCTGATCTTTCACCTTGTATGGTAGCCCCTGCCATCAGTGTATGAATGTGTGTGTGAATGGGGTGAATGTGAATGCAGTGTAAGGCAATTTGAGTGGTCGGAAAGACTAGAAAGGCGCTATATAAGTGCAGTCCATTTACCATTTGTTTCTTGTAGGACATATTTCGATGATCTACCACTACCTCTGCTTGCATGCTAGAAGCAGAACAGCACGGTGATACAGAGCATCGCACATTCAATTATCTAGATTGGATTTTATGTTAGCTCACGATATGTAAATATGATATGAAAGTTGTGTAATACTTGTTTACCATTTCTTAAATCTGATACCAGTAAAACTATTGCTACATAGTTCGGTTTCCTCTTATTGATTGTAGAAGTGGATTGGGAACTCACAAAACAGCTGAACTGTGACAAGCAGTGAGTGATGCGTGCTGCTCAGTGCTGATCTGGTCCAGCCCCTTCAACAGGCTCCCCTGTTATTGGTATTGTGGCAGTTGTCATTTCATGCTGCTTGGTGGTTTATCAGAGCAAAACGCCTGAATACAGAGGAAGAGAGGAAAAGATGCCAAGAGACAAATCCCACAGTCGCTAATTAAAGCACCATGGTGGTTCTGTAATACGGAGAGGAGGAGGAGGATATTCAGGGGATAGCAGAAAGGGGGTTGTAAAGGAGAGGATGAGAGGAGGAGGACAAGAAAAGTAGAGCATGGTACTGTGAGCCCCAACACAAAGAAATGGGAATTTGTGGAAAGGGGGGGTGCAATAGTGGAGATGGTGAAGGGAAGGAAGAGAGGATAAGGGAGTGGCACCACCGTACCATAACACCAATACTGAGGAAATATTAGCATTGGCCTTTGAGGATGGGGTGGGGGGGTGCTGATAGAAAGATGGCAGGATGAGCGTGCAGGATGACAGTACCTTGGCCAGTGGACACGGAAAGTTAAAGACGAAAGCATGACAGAGGGGCTAGGGGTCTATGATTGTAGTGGAAAAACCTTTGGGGATAGGGTGGGGGAGGAGACGAGAAAGCATATTTTTGGGACAGGGATAGAATTTAAGGATGAATAGAGTTGAATAGAGGAGGGGGAAGGGGAGAAGAGTAGGAGCAGGATAGGGGAAGAAGGGTCTGAGTCCTCCCCTTCCTGTTTCCTCTGAGACCATTGTTTTTGTCTGTTATTGGTTGCTGAGACGGGGGGGTGGAGAAAGAAAGCTCTATTTTTGTAGTTTCCGACTGATTCTCATGTTTACGCAAGCAGGGTAGGGTTGCACTCATTATTTGCTGCTTGCAGTGCTGTTACATGAATTCAAGCTTATTCTGCCTGTAAGTCACTCTGGATAAAAACATCAGCGTAATGTGTAAAATGTAATGTAAACTGTAATTATAGGCTGGCCGCCTTCACGTTGCCAGTCTGTGAGAGAGAAAGATTGTAGACAAATATGGGCCTGAAAGGTTGCCATTTCTGTGTGTGTGTAGGGACAGATTTGCCAGAGGGGCCTGGCAGAGGCAGGTTGAAATCTCTAATTCGAGACAGGCAGCAAGTGTTGCTATGGAAACGGATGCCACGAGTGTGAGTGAGCCAGGTGTGAGCTGCTGGTAGCGTGCCTGTGGTCCGTAGTGGTCTTTCTCTCTCTGTCTTATTTGTAACCTGTGCAAACACACATAAACAAGTGTAGACACATGCAACCCCCCATGTGTAGATGCACACATATAAACACATAGATAAACATACACACACATTACAAATGGTAAAGACAGAGGGTTCAGATTCTTGCTCAGGAACATGTATAGATCCCTGCCTGCTTTTATAATCTATTATAAAAGCCAGTCAACTCCTTTTGACATTGAGCCCAGGGGGCCATGGGGTCACATATTATTGCTGGCCCCTATACCCTTTCTCTTTTATCATCCAACATTCCTCCAGCGCTCTGCAGGTTTAATGTACTACCTGCGTATTAGCAGTAATGGTAACCCTTGAGAGTGTTTCTGTGTGTGTCTGTGTGTGTCTGTGTCTATATCCTGCAGGTCACTCCAGGGTTATGATCTTTGACCTACTTCTGACCCCAGTATAGTTTACACACTGCAGCAGGTCTCAGGAGGTCCTGGGATTGTGGTTTAGTTATATAACCTACTTTTCAACTGCAGAGCCAAGGCTAAATGAAGCATGTTTATAAGATCAAAAAGCACCGTTGGTTTATGTGAAACTGCAGCGGTAGCACGGTGCACAGATCTGTTTTTTTGCAACTAGATGCACAGAGAGTAACAGACAGTTTCGTTCTTGGGGAAATTCATTGACGCAAATACAAAGTTTTTAAATCAAACCGCGGTGAGACGTGCGTACCACATGCAAGCTTGCACATAAACTCACAGAGAATGAACTAAAAGAGCATGTGACAATAGTCTTGAAGGCCTAACCTTCTCCAACCCCATGGCATACAGGATAGCCTGGCTTATTAGGCTCGCTCTTTGTTTGAAATTTAGTTCCAGGAACTACTGCAATTACCAGCTCACTCTCTAGCGAGTACGAGATAGGCCTGGCTCATTGTAGTGGTACTCTCATTTTGTTAGTCAGGAGGCATGGACAAAAGCATGAGTAATTATATGCAGTTGTGTTAATTGTATGTGCAGGGGAGACATGATGGATGAACTCCACTCTGTGCATGGTTTCTGTTTCCTATTATGTTTGCCTTAGGTAACTGTTGGTAATAATGCTAATTAGCAGAGAACTAGGCTAGTAGAGCAGCTACCACCACACTACAAAGCCTACGTAGTGTTTGGTGTTGTTATATATTGTATAATAGTGTATTACTTTGTTTGCTCACAATGTCCGCCATCCCCATTCCCTGGCCTGTCGATAAATCTCAATTGCTTGTTGTTAGTACATTCTACGGCTAACACCATGCTGGTTGTCCTAGAATCAGGGTCTTTTGTCTCTTTTAATATACAGTGCAGAGGAGAGGCCCCCAGCCATCATGCTAATATAAGACAACTTAGGGCAGGAGATGCCTGGGAGAGAGCTGCACTGTATTCAGGGCTCTGGCTCTCATCCATATTCAGCAACAGCAACTCTGCTCTTCACTGAGAACCAGCATATCTCCTTTCTCCCATAGTTCCTCTCCCCGTCTCACTCTCTGTTATTGTCTCCATCAGTCTCCCACTCATGCACACGTGTGTAGGCATGTACACAAACACCTATTCTTTTATATTCCTTTTCACCAATTCCCCCCTCTCTGATCAGTGAAGTGATGCTGTCTGCATCAATGGGTCCTGTGCCAGGGTTCTTTCAACAGCTGTTAGTCTTCATGTCACTCGCAGGACACAGAGAAAAGAAACACACACCAGTGCTACAATTAGCATTTGAAATTGCATAGGACAAATCCTTCACAACCCTCCCTAATAATGTATTGCCATGTGTTTTTTTTTTCCTGCCTGGTTGTTGAAGCCCTTTGAGTTTGTCAGTGTGTCTGGTTTGTGTGTTGCTGAGTCTGTGAGCTGTGGCATGTCTGTCTGTTTACCCCTGCCCTCCTGCAAGGGGTAATGCCAGGTCAGTCTGCAAAGGGTTGCTTTGCCAGCATTGTCTGTGAGACATCACTCACTCATTGGTTTCCATCCTATGTATCATTCTGTAGATTTATGACTCTTTTTTCCCCCTCCTATCACTATCAGATGCTATAGTAGGCTAACAGCCTGAAATCTGGATTACAAGTACCGGAGAATTGTTAAATGAAGGGAAAAAGCATAACAAAATGTAGGATTGAGTCATGGAATAGTTTGTAAGAATATTACCACTCTAACCAACCAAGTTTTTCAGCAGCTCTGTTCTGCAGACATTTGCCACAATATGCAATGCCAGCCAGTTCTGCTCTTCTATGTTCGTGGCAGAATGAATGTTACTTAGGCTAGCTGTATTCAGGTGTTAAGCCAGGCTATCCTGCATCCCATGGGGCTGGAGGAGGTTAGGCCCCTGGGTTCCAAGACTACCGTCACATGCTCTGAGAGGCCTAGCCATTTCTTTTTTATCTGTCTCTGTCTGTGCGAGTTGCTGCAGGTTATAGCAGAATCATTAGCACATTTCCAAACACATCAGGAGGATGTGTGAGGAGTGGAGGAGAAAGTCTCATGAAACTACTTCCCACTTGCTGGGCCAGTAGATCAGACATGTACTGGCCCAGCTGGCAAATGAAAATAACCACTTTTTCATATATTGACCTTATTTATTACCAATAAATATATCATATTATGAGTTTAGAAATTACAGAATATTGAAAAATGAACATGAAAAAAGTTAATAATTAAGATATGAAATGTTGGATTCTCTTCCACGTATTTCATTGATGGGCTTTTGAGAAAACATAACCAGCAGTTAACATTGGAGAAACATAAGCATTATACCCAACCTCGTCCTCTATAGCTACAGTTGTTAATAAGGTTTGACTGAGTGGCTTGCATGCAACCGTGTTACAGTATTACATCACTGCTAAGGGAGGAGCCACAACTTACTGATTGAAGGAGTTCACATATTTTTGCTCACGGGGAAAAATAGATAAACACAATGTGATTTAACAAATAACATGAGAATTTGTACTTTTACATGTATTTATTGAACATATTGTTCAAACGTCAACAGCTTGGATTGGCAAGTATGCACCATGAGATTTAGTAACTGGTGGAACCTCTTTCTTCTTGTAGTAGCAGTAACATCAACCAAACATTTCCTGTTGTTGACCTGATTAGGAGGTTAGGATGAGGTTTTGGTCTTGGTATGCAGTGTTTTTCCTCCTCCAAACGTAGCATTGTGCCCTTTTGTTAGAAAGTTACTTTTCTGTCTTACCTGTGCAGAGAACATTGTTCCAGTAGCTTTGTGGAACGTCGAGCTGGTCTTGGATGTTCTAGGCAGCAAAGCAGTGGTTTCCTCCTTGGTATCCTCCCACCACCTTGACCATTATTCGCATACTCTTGCTGTGATCTTTGCAGGACACCCACTCCTATACAATCATGTGTTTGTATTGTAAACGTGTTATTGCTAAAGTCAAATTTTGTGTTTATCTATTGTTATGACTTGGATGAAGATCGGGCCATGTTTTAGGAGACATTTATGCAGGAATGCAGGTAATTAAAAGGGTTCACAAACTTTTTCTTGCAACTGCACACTTCAGAAGATGTCACCTTCAAACAACAATACATTTCTTTCACAGCACATAGATTTTACACTGAATGAAAGCCCTTTTCATGCTAGAGAGGTTTTACTGTGTAACATTTTCACTCATTGATTTTTCTAAATGGAATCAGACTTTGCTCCGTTGATAATTTTTCAACACATATACAACCTCAACTTCAAGAATCAATTATTTTGAAACTTTTTGATACCCTTTGGATATGTTTTGATGCCCAAGTCTGATAAAACATCAGACAAAGAAGGCTTAAAAGCATCAGACAACCTTGGCATTTTGGATAGCAGAGTACCTCTCTCCTTTGAAAGCGCAGATGTGTTTGACAAAGCTTCAGACAAGCCAGGAGAGGAGAACAAAGCGCGGTAATGGCTCTCCAGACAGAGGACAGTCAGTCAGACATCCAGTCAGTCACTAACAAAGGCTTTGCAACTGCAGACCAAGATAAGATCCAGACCCTCTATCAGACAAAGGAGTGTGTGTGAGGGTGTTTGTACCTGGGTGTGTTGGTGTGTGTGTTTGTGCATGCAGTACTCTGTATCTGTATGTGAACGAGTGATTGTGTGTCCAAGTGTAAGCTTGCCTACACACATTGGTCCCTGTGTGTACATGTCTGGATGATGCCGGGATTTTTCCTGGCTCAGAAAAGGGCTTTGGTGGTACTTGTGCGGGCCTGCGACCGTGATTAGTCAACCCTCTTTACTATCAAAAAGGACCCTTTTTATTTGGGGCCACAAATGGGCCCTAAACAACTTTCAATGGTGAAGTGGCTTCATCATATTTAGGCTATTATAGGAAAATAGTTAATAGGTGTTAAATTCACAAAAACTAAATGTTCAAAAGTATCTCAATAATTTTGACTATGCTATTGATTTGACAGTTTTTGTTGATTAACTGTATGATCATGTTAGCAAGTGAATTTTATTTGGCTTAATGAGCTTTTCCTCTATTTTGATTGCTTTCTAACAATAAACCAACATGAAACTTGGCCAGTAATGCAGAACTGAAACATACTAGTAAAATGTATATTTGTTCACTTTCCATCATTAGGCAATATAAAGGCGAGGTAAGCATTTCTCAATATTGAGAAACAGAGAAACACCAAGTTTGGATAAATATTTGATTGTTCACATTTAGTGTTGGAACACTGCATACAAGCCACCAGGAGGTATGCCTACCAGTTAGCTTTTCCTCTTGGAGTAAGACCATTATTTGCCAATTTGCCAACCTTTTTGTCTTGTCCTTGTTTTGAAGCAGCAATTTAGCATCCAAAATTAGAACACCGGAAAATCTCATTGAAAACGGTTCTACTTCAGTTTTACAGTACTAAGTTATCATTTCTCCACTCAGGTGGCTTTGGTGCTTCCCAAATACACTTTAGCAGCCCCCAAACAGTTCTCTATGGAGGAAAAACCTTTTTATACCATTTTTATACTCCAATCTAATTATTGCTGCTTTAGTGGAGCAAGTACAGCTGCTTAAAAATGGCTTACATCCTTAACATATTGTGTAAGCTACGTTTCAAATTCAGTTTGTGTCAGCACTGCCAGTGTGACACGAAGTAGCACCACACACAGTGTCATAGCCACAATGAGTATTGTAGTCCACTAACACTCTCAGTGCTTGACAGTGTTAAAGTGGTAATGTGCAAGATCCTGATTTATTTATTTATTTGGGTGACACCTTTGGTTGTAAGCGGCCATTGCTTAGGCGTTTTTGCACTACACTTAGAGATCCCACCTAGAGATCACTTCAATCAAACAGTGTATCCAGTACTGTGATGTCTTTTTCCTTGCATTTTCTGTTGATTCATTTTGAGTTTCTGTAGGTGGCGCTCTTTTCTTCATCTGTGCAGACATGGTGGCTATCACTGCTCAAGCTAACTACCCAGTTCTTCTGTTTATTCAAAACAAACCTTCACTGCTGATTCCTGCTTATGTAAGCTTTAATGAACTGGCTATTGAATCACTATTGTGTTATATCAGTCTGCGCTAGAGGGTAGCAATATGGACCGGAAAGCTGGATTTATGTATATCAAAATGTTACTACATTGATAAGAAATGCAAGGACTGAAATGAATCTAAAACTAAAAATTACTAAGGCAGCTGTTAACCTGTACCTGGGCAGGTCTTGCAAGTATTAACATTACATGGGAAACATTGGTGTGTGTGTGCTGGCTTGTGCTGTAAGAGGTGGAAT
>CABFOQ010054825.1:0-12534 GCA_900660455.1 Gephyroberyx darwinii | reverse complement strand
GAAGGATGGTGACAAGGGTGACCTTCTATGCAGCACCCTGACATATTGCATTACAAACCTGCTGAGACACTCTTCTACACACTATACTAAGAATACCACTGGAACACAACAGGCAGGCAGCATCCTCACCCGTCAGCTGACTAAGATTTTAGTAGCCCCTATAATAAATCTAACACACACACACCAACACACACACCAACATCCACTGTCAGTGTTGTTTTCAATAGGAACAACCACTTTGTCTGAAGCCTCTCACCTGTTGTAAGGCGTGCTGGGCTCGTCTATCTTCATCAGGCCGTAGTCTTTGTCAGGCGGGTGGTACGTGGCTAGGATGTTCATCTCATCCCATTTCTGGGACTTCTTCCTGGGAAATGAGAGAGAAAGAGGGCTAAGTGGAAGCGTGCCCCATTTGGACCTCTGCACACCAACTCACCACCCACTGCTCCATCCCAGAAATTCCCCCAGAGAGCAGAGAGTGACCGGATTTAATCTAGCACCGAACATGCCCCAGTTTTCAGTCACATATTTTGGGAACAGACGCACACAAAACCCCACAATGCAGCCGGCACCAAAAAAGGGGATTCAGTTTGTTTTGTTTTTTTACGGAGGGAAGTGACGTGGCGTTCCCCTCTGGGTCGAGGTAATCCATCGGGGACGCGGGCAAGGGGCTGAGCGCTCGCGATGATCAACTATGAGCGAAAAAGGTCAAGAGTCAGACAACAGTCTCATCCTCTCGGCAGGATTGCTTTTCCAAGAATTGTTCTGATTTTTGCCCCGCCCCCTCATACTCATACACCTGTTCCTGCTCCGCTACACTCATCTGGGGAATAAGGTTTTCACCTCTGCCTGATCTGTCGCCGCTTTTTGTTCAAAATTACAGTAATCCTGGCTGCCCTTTCAAATCCACAAGGGAAATGAACAGAAAGAAAATCAGCACTCCGAGAGGAATTTTGCTTGACAAGAAAATGAGAACACCCGATATTAGATTCAGGAGAGAAGACGTGGAGGTTTTACATTCAACTGACAGGAAATAAAACACATCAGGGAGCTGCTGGTTATTTAACTTATTTAAAACCAGTTATTTCATTTCCCTTAGTTGTTATCATCATGTGATTTCTGCTGCCCCATTCACTAGCGTCTCAGTTTATTATCTTGTTTTGTTTCCTCTATTCTTTTGGGGTGAGAGGAATCCAGTTTGAGTCATTTGTAAGTGCTATTAAACTACACATAAACCTATACCCTACAAATCCAGGGGCATGTGGGAGCTTCTCTGGGAGTTGGCCTCCTTTCTCACGGCTGTCTGGCTCAGGAGACAGAACCGGAGAGAGCTTTACGAGCGCAGCCGTTAAACCATCTCTGCTCGCCTTCGTCTCTGCTGACGCCACAAAGCGGGCCTTGTTTATGGAGCAAGACGCCCGGTGTCATGGGAGGGAGACAAAGGGGCGGGAGGGGAGAGGGAGAGACGGTAAATCCACCGCCTGATGCTACAAACCTGTACAGCTCCTCCTCCGTTATCACCCGAAACAGACCTGAGCCATACAGTATTAGCAAATATATTTTGGCGTTTAGTGTATCCCTGTTGGAGTGCCAGATGGGCGGGGTCATCGGGACAAGGAGTTGTAGTGTTCAACTCATAGAAACACAAAGAATTATTTGCAGCTACTATGTGACGCAGCGGTTTTATCCTTACAATACTATGAGCACATACATGTTGAGCATGGGTGGGATTCAAATGGATGGCCCACACTGCCTTTTGAATTGTAGGAGGAAACAGTGACGCACACACACACTCAATAAGTCAGCCCCTCAGCAGGTGGGTTGTCGGTGCTGAGCTCAAGTCAGTGGGAGGCATACGTGGTCATACTGTGTCCCCACACTGTGACAGTACCTCCCCTGAGGCAGCATACTACTTCCTGTGCTCAGGGTTTTGCTTAAGCATTTAGCTTTAGTCAATACGCTTGTATATACTTTAGGAACCATCCTTGATTTTCATTACTGTGGAAAAAGTATCCAACCATTTAAAAATTGGGTCCTATCCATAGTTTGCACCAAAGATTGTCACTTAACCAAAACATTTCTTCCACGGCACCGTGCAGAAAATGGATTTTTCATCCTCATTTTCTTGACAGGATCAGTTAATCTGTACACTATCAGTCGCCCACTACAGGCTGACAGCGAACAGAGTGGGAGGTGCTGGCTGTTTAATGGGCAGCAAGGTGGCCTCGTAGTTAGAGAAACCACCCTGTAACTCACAAGCTCGACTTGACAAACTGAATGGCATTGTTGTAATACAGTTCAATGTCTGTTAAAAAATGAAATACATGAAATAAATGTAGACATTATGAATGTACAGAGGAAAAACAATCAATTTGACACAACTGTCCCAATACCTTTGCATTTAGCGGTATATTGCTTTTCCATGACAGCAGCAAGGCCAAACTCTTGCAAGTCAGAAACACTATTTAGTGATCGAGAGAGAAAAGCACATCTCTACAGCTCTGGAAAAAATTAAGAGATCACTCCCATTTTTTCTTAAATCAGCATCTCTACACTTAATGAGGTAGTGATTAGGTGATCACCTGAACCAAATCTTATTTAACGAAGAAAAGTATAAAAACCACTGCTGTGGTCATCACTATCCTCTTGCAATAGGATCAGCTGGATGGCAAAAACAGTGCTAGTAGTACCTCAAAAGTAATTGGAATCAAAAAATAACTATCGACCATGATAAAAGAGTTGAAAAGAAAAGTTTTGAGTGAGGGTTCGATTCTGGCTTTACTGGCAGAGGGATACAGTGCTTGTCAGGTTGCTTCCATCCTCAAAATTTCAAAGACGGCGGTTCATAAGAACAAGGTCAAGCAGCAGACAACAAAGCTACAGACCGGCAGAGGGCGAAAACAACTCTCCGCTGAACGGGATGACCGCCAACTCATTCGATTGTCACTCAACAACCGTAGGATGACATCAAGTGACCTACAAAAGCAATGGCAAACGGCAGCTGGGGTGAAGTGCACGGTGAGTACGGTTGAAACAGCCTCCTAGGGCAGGGCTGAAGGTGTGCAAAGCTAGAAAAAAGCCCTTCATCAATGAGAAGCAAAGAAGAGCCAGGCTGAGGTTTGCAAAAGACCATAAGGATTGGACCGGAGAGGACTGGAGTAAGGTCATCTTCTGTGATGAGCCCAATTTTCAGCTTTGCCCAACACCTGGTTGTCTAATGGTTAGATGGAGACCTGGAGAGGCCTACAAGCCACAGTGTCTCGCATTCACTGTGAAGTTTGGTGGAGGATCGGTGATGATCTGGGGCAGATTTGTCTTTGTGAAGGACACATGAATCAAGCCACGTACAAGGTTGTCCTGGAAGAAAACTTGCTTCCTTCTGCTCTGACAATGTTCCCCAACTCTGAGGATTGGTTTTTCCAGCAGGACAATGCTCCATGCCACACTGCCAGGTCAATCAACGTGTGGATGAAGGACCACCAGATCAAGACCCTGTCATGGCCAGCCCAATCTCCAGACCTGAACCCCATTGAAAACCTCTGGAATGTGATCAAGAGGAAGATGGATGGTCACAAGACATCAAACAAAGCCGAGCTGCTTGAATTTTTGCGCCAGGAGTGGCATAAAGTCACCCAACAGCAATGTGAAAGACTGGTGGAGAGCATGCCAAGACGCATGAAAGCTGTGATTGAAAATCAGGGTTATTCCACCAAATATTGATTTCGGAGTCTTGAGTATTCTCTAAATGGTTGTTTCTCCTTCTCTATTGCCACCAGCTCAGCTGTAACTACTAAGATGATGACATTTTAAAAAGTTGCAAATGATTAATACACATTTTTTTCTTCCAAAAAGTGAATCGAGAAAATATGAGAATATTTATTCAGCCTTGTCTCTGAGTATTGTGTTGTCCCTTGTCCCCTTGAAATGACAAAAACACACATTTATTTCTGAACTCATGGCATTCCTACATGAGAACCAGGGGCCTAATTTCTGCTGAAGTAATTGCACTGCAGGAATGGGTTTTAACCTCCTTTTTATAATGGACACCTTTTTGAATGGTTTGGTATTGGTCCACTATATAGACTAATTTTGCTTAAGTCTATATGGATGTAATGGTTATTCTCAGACTGTGCTCCAATATAACAAGTACCTTGCTTTGAGTACCTTATGCTTTGAATTGCTGACTTGTAAAACTGGACCAGGATTTATTGTGTGACATCTCTTCAAGACCCACAGGAAGAAGACCTTCTGTTGGTGTAGTTCCCCACTCACCTCATCCCCAGGCAGCCTTAAGACAAGCTCCAATAAGCTGTCTTCAGTGCTGGACAGCTGATTGGCTGTCAGCTGTCCTCAATAAAGCAAAGTACACTAAGGACTACTAGCAACCCTACTTATGCAAGGAACCAAACAAAAAGTTCAATAGGCTAGCCAATCAGCCACAGTGGTGAATGGATAATAAGTCTTGGGTCTTGATGTACAAACATTAGCTTATATGATTATCTGGAGTGATCGATGATTTTGTAGTACCTGGGAGCTTGATTTCCTTTCTTGATAAATCTTTCTTCTTTCTTAAGAACTTTCTATGTTTTACTGTTTCTTTCTCATTTGACGTAAACCTTCATGCCCACTCACTTGCTGTAAAAAAAACCCCTCCTGGTATCAAACAACACCAAACTAAAAAAGAAACTCGTACTCATACTCAACTCATGTCGGGTTTTGTTAATGGAATATTTGCAATAAAGGTAAATCCTGTCAGAGTGACGACAGCTACCTACCTTCATGAGACTGGAAATTCAAACCATTTTTTTATTGTCATTTTGTGCTACAGGAAAATGTGACTTGTACCTTTAAAGCACCTGTACTAAGTCTGACACTTCTGGTCATCCATTAATCCGTTAAGACCGAGATCACCAATCTCATCAACTGCATCATCCTAAGAGCCTTCGCCTCCCCTTGCCCCCAGTTCCTATATGATCCTTGCCCTACAGGACTGTCTGTAAACCTACTACAGTTACTATTTATTACCACTCTATTTACTCTTATGCAAGCAGTATTTGGACAATCTTGCGCAACTCAACTGTATCCTCGCAACCTTGTTTAACATTCAACTTTCTACCATACGCTACCCTCAGGAATCGTGCCTGTTTTCATAATGCTTCTAATGTATTTCATGCATCTGATTCTATTCAGTATAACTATCTAAGTGGACCAATTAACAAACAAACTTTTCTCTACAGCTGCAACCAACTGTTTGCCATGCTGCTTTAATACTAGATGTCAGTATAGTGCCTAGTAGACTAGACTAGACACCTAGACATGAAAAGAACAAAAAAGAAGCAACTCTATTCCAGGTTGAAGTTGCAAGGGTTTCTTTTGGTGTGTAGGTTGACTGAAAACAAATGTACTAAAAAAATGAAACTTGTAGGCTATAGTATTTGTGGGTAAAAACGCTTCATGAAAAAATGCAAGAATGTCAAGATCAAGACATTATATATCAGGATAGCTTCTGAAAATACGATTCAAGTAAGTTTGTTTATAGTGCCTTATGACTGGAGGTTGTAGTTTGATCTCCTTTTTATTTACCACTACACTTATCTAATGTGGGTAAATATTAATTTGTCTCTGCACCTATTGACTAATTTCTGTGCCTTTATAATACTTGGTGAATAAAGTGAATTTTATTGTATGGCTTTTATGCTTTTATTTCGAAAACTACAGAGTCTATTTCACACAGGAAATCTGTTTTTACATGTTTTGACAATCAACCAAGTAACAACAAAAATAATGCTTCCGGTTTAATCATTTTCCCTTCAAAATATATCACTTTTGAAAAGTAGGTATTAGAATACAGAAGAACAAAATATCGGTGCAACGTCTAGATCAGACCCATCACCGGAGGGTCGTTGGTTCGATCCCCGGCACCACTAGGAGGGTGTATTCCAGCTGTGAGCTGGTGATTGAAAAAATGACTCGTGTCACAGCTACGGTGCCCGCCAACACTGCCGAAGTGCCCTTGAGCAAGGCACTTAACCCCAAAAACTGCTCCAGGTGCGCTGTTCAATGGCTGCGCTCTGCCCAGCCATTGAACATATACTGGGTGACATACGGTAATAACAATGCAACAGTAGGATGCTACTACACCCACCCACCCCCTTGTAATTCCCCTCCTGACCGCTAGATGAAGCCAATTTTCGTTTTAGCTCTTTTCTTGGATGGTAGTGGCCTTGCTAATCTTTGAATAGCATCAAAATGATTTTATTGGTGGGAGGAAATCAAAAGTGGTTTTGAGGTAAGTTGATGTAATATTTTGACAGTACAAAATAAGCCTGTGTTTTTTTTTATAAGGATATACGGATATAAGGATATAAAGTATGTACACCATCATCTAACACAATTCATTTACAATTCACAAGTCATTTACAACAGGTCAATGCTTTCCACATTGATTTTACATTCATTCGGCTTGCGCAAAAACACTTAGGCACTACGCCTAAGGCACTGCACCTTATAATGGTAGGGAAAACCCTGGATTTCATATGTTGATTGTTCAGTGTTTTGTATTATTTTTTATTATTAATGTTGCTATATTAATTGCCAGCAGTCTGGCGGGCCATTTGAAACATTGCAAAGGGCCGGATCTGGCCCACGGGCCGCCTGTTGAATAGGCCTGATCTAGATTGTGTAGAAGTGAGCGAAAGTAGAACTGTAAAGCAGATAAAAAGAGGTTATATGGTATTGTAATTAATGGTATTTACTGATTAAATGGGACCTTATGCAGTCATGTAACAATAAATAAAATTCAATGACAAATAAGAAAATTGAAACACAAAATGTAAGAGAGAATAAAGAATGTTTTTTCCTGGTGAGGACGCAAGGATTATATAGTGAGTGGAATAATTGTGTCATGTAACTTGATTTAAATCAAGTTTGTTAATGCTGCAACCGGTAGAATTTGAAATTTGATGACTTTGGGGACCCTCTGAGTCCCTTAGTGGTAGTGTTCTACATCACTGTCACAAAGACGACTCACCACTTGCTCCTCCACATGAACTACAGAAGAGATAATGTGAAACTGTCATAATGCAGTTTGAATAATGGAACGGGAATAAACTTGTATAAGGGTGTGAGTTATTACCTGCATTTGTTAACATACAAACAAGTAGAGCTATTCAGAGTGAGGCGGTTCTCTTTGTGCCACAAGCCAATACTGCACAATTCACGAGAAATCGTAACCAGGGTCACATAGAATAAACAAAAACAACACCTAGAACAAACCAGTTATCTCGGCAGTGGTCTCATTTTTCTCCATAAATTATTCTATACTATGAAAATTAATTTGATAGCATAGAACAGTCCTGTTGTGTGCATGTGTTGTGTGTATGAGTCATTATGATATTTTACAGGTAAACTATGGTAAAATGAAGAACATACAATGCTACATAGTACTAGGGTAGGTACTCTAATGCCCAATTATGTACCATGGTAGTACCACACCATAGTATTAAGATCATGTCATCTGTGCATATACAGTATTTTGGTATAGTTGCTACGCTAAGGTATGTGCCACACCACAAATTCACCACTGAACGTTTCAACATGGTCTTTCAATACTTTGTAATGGTGACAATAATTTTTCCCCTTTATATGGAACAGTACAATACAATAGACATGTCTTCACATACTGAGAAACACTACAATATTCTTACAATACACAACCATCTGATATTTTATTTTCAGGATATTCTCAAGCTTTCTCATCATAAATGTGTCAATAAAGACACCTGATAATATAAGTAAATGTATCATGCCTTGCTATGTGATCCATTCCTGCATAAGCATATGTGTTTATAAATATAAACTATGAAAAGGCCATTTGAGGAAAAATAACACTTACTCCTTAAAATGTTCTTTTTAAAAAAAAAAAAAAGTCACGTATTACTTTAACAACCTTGAATATTAACTTATTTTCTCTTTGTTTCTCCTTGTGGTGTTCAAATATATGTATGTATGTATGTGAATATATATAAAGGGGAATATATATATATGTATTTTTTTTCTTTTCTATTAGCTTAGCTTCCTTAGTGTTCCCATGTGCATACTGTATAGATAGACCTATTTCTTAAATTTATATTTTTTTATGCACTACTTCTACTTATACTACGACACTGTACTATATTACTTTGTATATACTACTTTTAAAATAGACCTATTTGTAAATTTCTATTTTCAAATTCTTCATGTAGTATTTTTGTAATACTATTTTCTAAACTTATTTGGCCAATAAACCTAATTCTGATTGCAATGTTTACCATGAAAGATTTTATTTTGAAATAAGATTAGCAGGAAGTTGTATTATTATACCTGCTGCCTTCACTCTAGTCTCTAGGGGAAAGGAAAAGTCGATTTACGGTGGAAAAATGTCGGACTAGTTTTGATTACGCTGAATATGAAAAACCTCGGGATTTATTTTACATTTCTACAAGCCCAGAAAGCACATGATCCATATTTAGGTGAAAATGCCCGCAGCAGCATCGGGCCAATCAGAAAGATAACGTATCCGCGGTAACGTTAGCTAGCATAGCCAGGCTATTAAATCAAATGTCCAGTCAAACAGCTAGTACCTCAGCTGATTTCACTTGAACGGGACTAATTCCTTATAGACAAGGTAAGTGTAATTTCATTTTTTTCTCCATAGATTAATTTAACTCATGTAAAATGGTGCCAGAGGTTAACCACGTGTGGTATTTGGCAGGAAGTGTAAGTAAACAACAGTAACGTTAGCTGTTACGTTAACGTTAATGTACTGTTAATCCTGCTTTCAGACAATTTGAATTTTAGTATTTTACCTTTAGTGTTAGCCATTCTATTTCTTCTGGAAATGGCTGAATGTTTAATGTCTATGTGTGTTCTAGTCCCTTTGTCTGTATTTTTGGGGGATCAGGGTGGCATAGCGATTATAGAAACCGTCCTTCATCCGGGGGACCCGGGGTCAGATCCCCTGTCACCACGGGGATTTACAATCTGCCCCGCCGAAGCGTCCTTGAGCAACACAGGGGGTACTGCCCTGCGGTTGATCCTGCAGGGGGAAATGAAAATAGGATTTTGTGTGATCATTTATTCATCACAACCATTGTTTTATAAGGCCCAGCTAAATAATAGTAAATTGTTGGTGATTATTTTATCCACACTAACAGCACCTTATCCCACCATAATATGTAAAACATACTAACGTAATACTGAGGCCTGGATTGCCATATACCCTGGATGATCATAGCTAGTTGCATCACAGCCCCTGCTGCTATAAACAAGTGTTTAGCCACTGACAGATGACTGTGCCTTGTGTCAGCCTGATCTTTATACCTTGCTGATTACCAAATGCAGACTAGCTGCATGGAAAGACAAAGCTGTTATTTAAAACCTTTGCCTAAACACGATGACAGGTGGATTCAAAACATTTAAAGCAGCACGTCACAATGAAATTAAAAAATATTTTTACAGCTTGTTTGCTAATTCTCCATATCAAAATGTACACATATTTAACAATAGTATTTTCCTGTATTTTAATTTGAAAATTCCATTACTTTTACCTCCTAGAAAGTGACATATTTTCAGTGGTTGCTTCATAACATACTAGTAGACGTATGTAAAAACTCCAACAAATAATACTGTCACAGATTTTTGAACGGTCCCTTTCCGTGTTATCACCTGCCCCAATATCCTGTTTCAACCAGAAATACAGAAAATATACAGAAGCATGACACCATCGAAATCAGCCCCCATGGGTCAGATCTAAAGCAAAGTCTACACAGGCTGCGTCACGTCAGCAGTGCATAAAGGCTGAGTAGTACTACGTGCGAGTCCTGCGTTTAGTGTCCACACTGGTTCCACTTCAGCAGCGTTCTGCTGCGTGTTCACTACCTAAACAGAACTTAAAAATAATGGGTTTTGTTTCAGTTTTTCCTGTAGATTTTTTTGTTTGAATAGGTTATAAATACACATA
The DNA here is from genome assembly GCA_900660455.1 of Gephyroberyx darwinii. Lineage (NCBI taxonomy): Eukaryota > Metazoa > Chordata > Actinopteri > Trachichthyiformes > Trachichthyidae > Gephyroberyx > Gephyroberyx darwinii. The sequence continues at coordinate 2,537 of CABFOQ010054825.1, read as the reverse complement.
GAATACTGAATTAAACTTAAAAGGTATAGTTTTGGCATCTATCGATTTTGTGCAGTTGATGGGGTAGCGCCACCTTTTTTTTTGAGGATGACCAAGGCAGGATAAGGTTAATTATTTATTTCTGATCCAAATGTATCTGTTACATTGGTTAAAAAGCCTAGTCTCTGGGATTTAAATAGCACGTTTACACGCGTAGTTGAAAAAAAAGAGACTTGAAGCTTAAAAAGACGCTTCAGACGCTTCAAGCGTAAAAAGACGCTTCAGGTCCCATTTGAAATGGCACTCCTCTAACACTTTTAAGAAGATAGCTTCGATGTCACCACTAGTTCAAAAAACTCATTGACTTATGAAATTATTAATCACAGAGGCCAAGTATTTTGAAAAATCACAAAATCAAATCAATCAAAATCCAAAATCACTCAGATTTTTGTGTGATGTCATCTGAGCACCTAGTTGAAGCGATTATAAAGTCTGTCAGTTCTACTGACTAACGTAGAGTGCCTGTTTTTTTTTTTTTATCTAAATAGTATTCAGACCCCAGCTTCTTCAGCTATTCCATCAGGACCCCCCCGCTAGCCATCTTGGAAGATATAAGACCTACAAGAGAATGCAAAGCCTTGTGTACTGGCCCAAACTAAGTTTGAATGTGAAGGAGCATGTCAGGAACTGTCAGGTGTGTCAGTTGCAAACCTGAAAGCTGGAAGCTCATGGGAAAACACCAAGAAACACGGGTGCATCCACCCTGGGAAATGTTGGGACTGGATTTCATGAGGCCGTGTCCCAAAAGCACTAACAGAAATGTGTACCTCCTGGTCTTTGTTGACGCTCCATGGTGGGTGGAACATTTTCCTTGAGGAACCTTGAGGAAGGCAATAGCTGAATCGGTGTATTTGCGCTAGGAGACATTGTGACGTTTCCACCAGAGTTGCGGCAGTGGGTGTTTTAGAAGAAGTTTTTTTAATAGTGCAGTTGGTTGGCTAGGTAGTAGTACTGGAAGTTGGGTGCTTTTAGCCCTCCTTGGGTTTTTGATCTTGAATTTGATTTTGATGAGTTTTATTCTGGGTTTCTTGTTTTTCCCAATAAAAATTTGGCAGCGGGTTGGATTGGGATCATTGTGAGTAGGTTGTTTTTGGTAATATTATCTTTATAGTAGCCATACAGCCAATGATGGATAGTGCTAATGTCATCTAACGATTTCAGTCATCTCCTATTGTTTTTAATAGTGGAGTGAAATTGAGTGTAGGTGAGATTTTTATGCCTAGATTTCTTTATGCCTATGGAGACAGAGAAATTTTAAGGTGTTGAACTCCAACCATCCCTAGACAGTGGCAAAATAGTTGAATTATTCCAAATTTTTGAATAGTCAGAAATGTAGTATGAACTGATGACTTAGATAACTTCATTGATTTGTTTGGATTTTATAGCAACAGTAGTACATCGTCTGCATAGAGACTAATTTTGTGTGTTCTGTTGTTTGTTGTGATACCAGTGTTGCTGTTATTTTGATATATTGCAGCGGCTAATGTTTAGATGAATAAAACAAATAGTGACGGCGAGAGTGCATATACTTGTCTTGTCCCTCTGCGGAGTGTGAAGTTTAGTGAGGTTAATTTGTTAGTAGTGACTGCAGCCATAGGTGTGCTGTAGAGAATTTTAATCCACTGAAACAGAATGATTGATTTGATTTGAATTACTAATGATTTTGATATCTGTGTAAGGTAGAAGCTTGGCAGAGTGTTAGGTCTTTTTTTGGCTTAAGTAGTACTGAGATGTGTGCTGTACTCATATGTTGTGGGATGGATTTAAATTTAAATTTCATCTGCCATTCTAGTGAATAATGGTGAAACTGTGCCAAAAGTGCTTATAGACCTCAGCAGGGACCCCATCCAGTTCAGGGGCTTTATTGTTTGACTTTTTTGTTTTGCTTTTTCATATTCTATCGACGTTAGTGGAGTGTCCATGATGTCAGCCTGATCTTTGCTTAATATAGGCAATGCAGTGTCATTTTTTTTTTTTTTTTTAACATTGTTTTTATTGTGCATTTCACGTTACAGAAAAAAAATAAAATAAAAATCTACAAAATTAGTTTGAACTAAAATGAAGGAAAAGAAAAATACAGATAATGAACTTGATTTAGTTATAGCATATCTTCCAAATTCTATTAGCCTACCTGGTACATGTGATAAAACAGACTACTTTTCCACATATCAATGAAGCGTTCCATATTCGGTACATACAAATAATGTATCAACATACAGATTACACTACACAAAGCATACGCATCCTGTAATTCACATCTTTCACTCAGCTACACATCTCCGCTAATTCGTACATACAAATAGATTGTATATTGGCGGGTGGCCAATTAGGTAAACACATGCACGCAAGTAAACACAAACACCTACATACATACACACACAACTGAATACGAGTAACCTTATATACATATACACATGAGCATCTTGTAGTCTACCGGAAGATTGCAGTGTCGGATTAAAATGGAAAATAAATAGAATAAATGAAAATGAAAATAATAA
>CABFOQ010054823.1:6014-20209 GCA_900660455.1 Gephyroberyx darwinii | reverse complement strand
AGTGTTAGAGTCAGTAGGATTAGTGTTAGGCACACATCTTTCTCTCTCTTCCTTCAATGCTGGCTGAGGATGATTGCAGAGTCTCATTGTGTGATCATGTGACTGGACTGAGTATAAGAGGGAGGTTTGAACTGGGGCTCTGCCTCTTCCTCTTTTGTAAGGCCATGATGATGCTCACTTGGAGGTAGACAAAGGCCTACCAATTTGATTGCCTGCTATGTCCTTCAGCCCTGCCCCAATTGTTATGTTTTGCTATTTTATGACATCTTTAAACAATTCAACTAAAATAAACTGACTGGAAGAAACCAGAGGAGACGCGAGAGCTGGTCGCTCCAGGTGAAGCCAAAGCTTGGGCTGGCCTACTCCAGACTGGTGAGCTCTGCATTAACCACCATACCTTCAGCCAGCATTCTTCCTGTTCATTACATTCCATATCTTACCATAAAACACCTTTTGTTAGATTAGCTAGTTAGCCAATATATTATTGGATGCAACCTATTTGCATCCAAACAGCTCAGCCCAAACAACCAAAAGCCATTGTACTAATGGTGGCTAAAGTTTACCGCCAGACACTTCGACAGACTTATAAAACAGACACTGGTCCCAACAAATAACTTTAAGATGAGTCCTGATTCCAACCAATAACTTTAAAAGATGTGTCCTGACTCCAGCTTTAGTTTTCTTACTTCTTCCACACCCAACAAGCCCGTAGCTAACCCCGCTAGCTCGTTAGCTAACGAAACATGGTGACACTTACAGAGTCCAAGTTTGCAGATGGGTCACGTACAGTATGAATTGCTCCATCTTTAAGCTTCAATTTAGATGATAATCCTGCTGTGAACTGACCCTCGTTGCTAAAGCAGTCCGACGTGAAGTGATTATCAGACACATAGGCTGCAAAAATGAGCAAACTGTAGCCGGGACGTTGCCAAAATAAATCAATCCACTCTGCCCTGGCATTTTCGCATGTTGGGAGACTGTGCAGGGATCTATGTTGCTGGCTGCATCCTACAACAGAACAACTGGAGTGTCGGGATCTTGCCTTAACGTTAGACATGTTGTCATTGTAGCTTCACTGGTCACAAAGTAATGGTGCATTCCATTGTACTCGGAAAAACGACGTCCGATGGGGGGGATACCCCAGTTCCCCTCCCTGCTGAACAGGCACACCGACCAACCAGAGGAGGCGCTAATGCAGCAACCAGGACACATACCCTTCTGGCTTCCCACCCACAGACACGGCCAATTGTGTCTGTAGGGACGCCCGACCAAGTCAGAGGTAGTTGCTTAGACCACTACACTACCCGGGCGCCCACAAAACGCAATGTTTTTCAAACAAGGTTCCGCCATCCTAATGTTCTACACTATAACCCTATACCCTACACTATCAGACATAAAGTGTAACGTTAATAGAAAATAAAACATATAAAATGATGTAGGCTGTATCAGGGATACAGTCATGGTTGCGAGGTTAATCGCCGCTTTTCTAAACCTGCTTTGTGAAACAGCCCCCAGGATTATGGAGTTACTTTTCGTTATCGTGGCACGGTGGCGCAGTGCTTGCACTGTTGCCTCACAGCAAGAAGGTCCTGGGTTCGATTCCCACCTGGGGCGCTGTTGACTCTGGGGTGCCCAGGTGGGTTATCTCCCGGGCCTTTCTGTGTGGAGTTTGCATGTTCTCCCCGTGTTCACATGGGTTTCCTCCTATAAAAAAGAACCCCCATCTAAAAACATGCAATATCCTGTCCTGACCACGACGAGGAGACAAGATACCTAGAGTTGGTCCCCGGGCGCCTACAGAAGAGGGCTGCCCACTGCTCCTGGCTGCCCTTGGAGGATGGTTGGCTAGGATGGGTTAAATGCAGAGATGGAATTCATTTCGGACACCCTACCTGCATGTGTGTGTTCCCTTGCATGTGTTGTGTGTGTTAGTGCATGCGTGCACCCAAAATGTCAATAAATGAATCTTATCTTATTTTATCTTTTGTGTCTTTATTATGCAATCAAACAGAATAGGTTTGAGAGCAAAGCTTTCCACACTGCAATCAAAAAATGTTTTATTGCAAGTAAAATAAATTTGTCACTAAAAATTTATTAATGTGAATCAAAAACTTTTGTTTGCAAATCCAAAAGTTTTGCTTGCTGTTGAGCTGAATCTCGTGGGCGGGACCTACGCTGAAAGATGTAAGACACGTCTCTATTGGCCAGTCTCGATCGGAGTGACAGCTTAGCAGGAGCGGAGAAGACAGAAAATCAATGAGCAGGTATGTTTACACATAACTTCTGTCTTAGTAATAGCAAGAATGTTATGTTTGAACTTTTGTTGCTTTTGTTTAACGAACTGTGATGTTGTAATGGGTTAAAAAATACATATTATTTTGTCAGCCTGTAGCTGCTTGCTTAGCTCAATTAGCTAGTCACTTGCTCGTCATAGGTATGTTACGTGCCCAGGCTGCCTATTAGCCTGCATGACGTTGTGCATGTAGCTACTAGTTAACAGGACTATTTGTGTTCAACGATCTAATGTTAGTTTATGTTATATTTGATGTGCTGTATTATTTTATCAGCCTGTAGCCAGCTTAGTTAACGTTAGTCACTAAAATGATCAAAGGGGGGAATGTTATGGAAAATAATAATGTAAGTGTGCTTATAATATGCTTAAAGTATAAACTGCAATAAAATGTATGCAAAAGTATAGTCACAGCCAGTGGAAAACTACTGAGCTGAGAGGAGTTTATGTTTCCTCTTTTCTCATGCTTATAAGCTGAAAGTTTAATACAACTGTTGCATTGTTATGAAAGATGGTTTTACTGAGAAATGTCAAGGACAATCAGTTCCTGGGAGCGAAGGACGAGTCGCAGGGAGTTAGAGCAGAATTTTCCAATTACGATAGGAAGTACCCCCTTATCTGCCAGATGTCTTGTGCACTGCTTTACCCCCTTTTGTCTTCATTAAACTGCCTTGAATTATGTGTGTAGTTTCAGTCATGTGACTCAGCATATTGGAAAACTGTATAAAGTTTGACTGTTGTAACCTACACTTTGCCCTCTACCCGGAACAACCCTCTTGGTTGCGAAAGGTATTGTGCCTGCTTATAAGCATCTTCGTTTTTTAATAAATACTCTGAGACATATATTGTGTTATAGCTTTATGTGTAATGACACGGTATTCATGTTACTGGTGGTGAAAATGGTTTAAATACATAGCTAACATGAGGTATTATGGCCTTTTCCACTCAATGATAATACTTTCCCTTGTCTTAATGGCAGAATGGAAAACCAACCTGGTAGATCACAGGCCCAGGTAGGCTATTGGCTCATTTCTTCAAATTCATATATACATTTGGTCATGGTGTTGTCATTGTGGGAAAGAGATGAAATATTACTTGTTTTCCAGTATTGTCCTGCAGTTTGTTCATGACCGGAATCAATTGTTAATAACATTTATGCTTTGCTCTGTATGATCACATTACAATGTTATGCACCTTAATATAAGCACATTATGATGAGATGAAATTTCTTGCAGTCAAATCAAGTTTTATACTCAAAAGTGCACGCTTAAAATTGTATGTGTATGTGAAACCACTATCTCTTTTTGTTATCTTACTTTCATGTTATCTTAGGTTTGTTTTACCTTGTTGCAGGAACCCATGCGATGGTAGCTCCTGCAGAGAGTCAGGGATAGACTTACTTCTGTCATCAACAGGCAACCCATTGACTTTGAATACCTGCACTTTGTTTGCTCTCAGGAGTTGCAGTTTGTTTGAGCTGGGGCAGCTCATATTGACCTTCCTGAGTGTGTGGTAGAGTCTACAATACCTGTCGGAAGTTATCAGCTTATCTCTCACAGAGTATTGTCCTTCCACTATTGGATGGTGTAGCTGTGGTTGAATGGAGTGGGAGTGTGGGGCGACCCTGGCTAAACATAGAAAGTCAAACCCTCCTGAATCTACTCAGTACTGGGTTACCACTGACGACTTTGACTGACCTCCATGGGATTTCAAGGTCAACTCTGTATAGACGGATGCAAGAGCATAACCACTCTGTCAGAAAATGCTATTCTGACATACCAGATGATGTGCTAGATCAGAAGGTTAGGTCTATAAAGGCAAGAATGCCCCATGCTGGCTACAGTCTAGTGAAAGGATCTCTACAAGCAATGGAGCATCGGATTTCATGGAGAAGAGTAAAGATGTCAGTGCAGTGTGTGGATGGTGCCGGAATAATTGACAGGATGGTCCAGCTGTCTTGCATTGCAAGACGGGCATACTCTGTTCCCGGTCCCTTTTCTCTTGTCCACATTGACACAAACCACAAGTTAATAAGGTGTTATTTCTCCTACTGAACTATTTCTAATCATTGGTGATTTTATGTCACCCAATCGTAATATCAGTAACTTTTTGTTAGGTACATTGTGGTTTTAGGAGCAATTGATGGCTTTTCAAGGAAGGTAATATTTTATTTTTCAATCCCTCTATTTTATCTTGTAAACTACTACACAAGTGTCCCACTTCGTTACAGATGTTTTACTTGGACACAGCTGTGAATAACAAAACAGAGGCTTTTGGATTCTTCATGGATGATAGTGGAAAGTTCATGGATAGTTTGGAAAAATGGATGGCCATCAAGGCAAGCGCATTAAATTAGTGTTCAGAAAAAAAATAACAATAAAATGTCAACACACACAATTTTAGAAATAAAGTGAAATGAGTCATTTAAAAACAAACAAAATACCAATCCATGTTCCCAACAGCTGAGGTGACTGGTGGTGAATGTTTGATCACTACTTTGCTTCAATTCAATGACATTTTGGGGCTTACCTGCACTCATTTACACTCAGTTATTTCAGTGGCATAGAAGAGACCTGTTGTAATAAAGAAATAAGTGGAAATTATGCTTGTTTCTAATACAGTAACATATATTATTTTGTACCTTGTCTTTCTCTTTCAGAGTACGAGCTGATCAAGGGGTTAAAAATGTAGACATCGCTAGATGCATGTTTATTGTGCGAGGAACAGGTCGTGGCAGCTTTATTGCTGGAAAAAGCGTCCATAACCAGAGGTAATTGAATACCAGAGCTCAACTGTTTCAGAAAATATTAGAATGCATATAACTAACCCTTTGGGTAAAAAGTAAGAATATTAATATTAAATTCCGTCAGTTTCCAAAATCTTCTATGGCATGAAGTCATTTTGCAGTTCTAAATTGATCTAAAAATAGAGATGGGAAGTGCTTTGAAGTTGATTGTAATAACAGTTTTTGGGTGTTGCTGCTTTTTAATAGTGGTTACGCCTATGGAGAAACGTTTGGAGTGTAACATGTCAGTACTACAACGTGCTCCACAGTTTGGAGGAAGAGGGCTTTATTGACCTGTCCATTGCTGTCCACCTCTTCTGTGTGGGGTATGTCTTCATACCGCGACTACGATCAGATTTGAAGCATTTTACGGAGAGCTGGAATTGTCACCCCTTGCGCACAGGGAAATCTGACACCGAATCAGCTATGGATGATTGGGATACTGCAAGCACCTGTGTCAGAGCCAGACCTGGCAGAGGTATGTATAAAGTCATATGAGACTAACCTGGACTAAAAGGGTCAGATGGGAGAAGCAAAACTTAAATGAAAACAAAAATCTTAATATAAACAGGGCATGAAGACTGTTTGTGATCTCTGATCTGATATATGGGTGTGTAGAAGATGATCATTCTACTTGCCAGTAATCACTGTCTGATGTATGATGGCTTTTATTGGTCATTCCAGATCCAGCAAGCTGAGGAGCAACTCTCTCAGGAACAGCAAAGTGACAATACTGAGCATGGAGTTATTGTACCAGACATCCAATGCCCCCCTGTCAACTGAAAGACTGCACTACAGCACCAAGTGAACCCCACCACCGAGTCCTCATCCTTTGATTGGGACATCTACTTGTGTGCTCATGGAATAGCTTTCGGACTCTAACATTCTTAAGTGATACATGCATCTTTTCAACCTGCCATAATTACCTCAGATCCTAACAAAGGCAGTTCTAGCTTAGAATCCAGAAGTTTTTTACTTTCTCAACCAGCATTTATGTGAATTATACACAAATGAGGCCCAATTTGAGCACAAATTTGTAGTGTTTATCTAAAATTGACTTGCCTGTAATTAACATAAGCATTCTAAGGCCAAATGAAGAGATTTAGGAATTCACATATGTATTTATACAACTCAAATAGTTTTTAGTGCAATTTTTTTATTCAATCAGAACAGAACATTTTTTGTCAAAATGTGTGCCATATTGTTTTGAACCACATCAATATACACTTAGCAATGACACTTGGACTTAACATTGACATTATTTCAAATGTTAAGACATTAATTTTGGATTCTTAATGTCCAAGAGTTAACTAGTTGAAGAGTTAGCTGTGTGTAATATAACCAATAATTAACTGGATTAACTAATGACAATGGACATTTATTTTACAAGCTACTCTCTGTCAAAGCTTGCACCATATTTAATGGCAGTTTGCAAGTTGGTTTAAAAGGACTCATAATCCCCCAGATGGGCTGTTGGGCTGTGTTGGTGCAAGCACTAACAATAGGATAACATACAGTGTGGCTTGGCATGTGCTCTAGACAGGTGTGGTCAAATAGTATGGCTATTTTGAATTTCTATCTCTCTGAGACAAGCAAATGCCTGTGTGCCTGTGCACTGAAAATTCAACGATGCACCTATCAGCTGGGGCTCCGCCCCCAAACACCTGTATATAATGCTGTGTCTGCCGGCATTCGTCCTCCCCATTTTTCTTTCTGCAAACCTTGGAGGGAACAGCAGGTGTGAAACTAAACGGCTTTGCCTACGATCATAGAACTAGAGTTATAGTACATAACTACCGTTCTATTTCTCGTAGGCAAAGCCATTTAGGCTTCGCCTTATGGGCTAAGGCGAAGCTACGAGCAGAGCCCGATCGATGTACCCCTGCTGGACCCAAAGGCCCGAGGGGCAAAGACACAAGCATATTCTGAATAACATACATAATCCAGAACTACCTGGTCATGTTGATTCATACTCAAGTTCATGTATCACATGAAGAACAGTATAAACCAACCATAGCCATCTTGTGTTCACTGAACCGTACAGTTGACACCAAGAGGGAGCCCAGACAAACTGACAGTCAGTTATCCCTGCATACAATTTGTTAATGTGAGCATAGGCGTTCGTATTGAAGAAAAAGGTGTTAGCATACCGGTGCTAACCTAACAGCATGACAAGCCACCATGTCAACCCCTCCAGCGCTACCTAGAGCAGAGCGATGGAATCTAGGCAATCACTCCTAATCAATGGTCCAGGTAAAACCAGTGGGAAAGCTACAGCTTGAATAGCCTGACCAGGTGGACAGGACCCGTCCCTCTGAAGTGCATCAGTCTTATGTTCGGGGTTACGAACTGTAGCCAAGGGGAATAAGACCGAGCATCCAGCAGTGATTAGGGCAATGGGAAAGGATGGAGAAGAAGGCAAGTTGCGAACTGTAACTGTCACCGAATGACTCATTGCAAAGGGGGCTGGCGCCTTTGTTCCCAGCTCCAGAACAGAGTGGCCGAAGGAGCCCCCAGTCATGTCAAGCATGTAAAAATGCACAAAAGGACTCGGAAGAACAAGACCTCCACCAACACACCCTTAAACAGGGCTGATGAGGCCACCACGCTTGGAGTGAGCTCTGACACCCGGGTCAAGCCCAATCCGGTGTAGGCTAAAGAGACACCCTCACATAGCCAATGTGACAGCTGCTGTTTTGAGAGAGCACGACCCTTGGTGGACTCTTCAAAACGGCAGGTTGGCCTAGTTGTGTTGCCACAACTAAGACAACCCCAGTGGTTAGAGAGGCCGACCCATCACCAAAGGGTTGTTGGTTCGATCCCCAGCACCAGGAGGGTGTATTCCAGCAGTGAGCTGGTGATTAGAAAAATGACTGGAATCACAGCTACGGTGCCCACCAACACTGCCGAAGTGCCCTTGAGCAAGGCACTTAACCCCCCAAAAAAACTGCTCCAGGCGCGCCATTCAATGGCAGCGCTCTGCCCCCTGACTCAAGAAAAAAAAAATGCATGTGCATGTGTGTGGGGTGATATATGTGTGTGTATCTAGTCAGGGATGTGCAGAAGATTAGTTTCATTGCATGAAAAATGTATGTGACAATAAAAGGAATCTTAATCTTAATCTTAAAAACCACCACATAGCTATGTAAAAACCTAAAAAAACACCATATTGCTTCCTAAAAGCCCACAAAAACCTAAAAGAATAGCTACATAAAACATATAAAAACCTATAATAAACGTCATACAGCTCCCTAAAAACTAAAATATAATAATTCATAATTCCCAATAACCCCTGTATGGCTGTAGTGCCATAAGAAAAAAAGAATCAAAAGCATCAAGTGAAATTAGAAATCTATACAGGAACAAAGCCACTTTTTGAATCTAGCAGTATTTTTTTTGTTTTTTTGGTTAATAAGTTTAGGAAAATACATTTTTTAGCTTTTTAATCACATAAAGTGATGCTGAATGGGCTTTATTTCCTGCTTCCACTAGAAAACACATTGCATAACCACCGGACTACAAGCTTCTGTATTATGGCTTGTCAATCAGAATGTAAGAAAAGGCTGAAATATGTATGTGGATGTTATTTGGTTTGCCTGCTTAGTGCCCCCCCTCTCCACCGCCCGCCCACAGTGATGATAAAGGATAATGTTCAGGAAGTTGAACGGTCCACCAAGGGCCCGAGGACCCCGTTGTTAGGGGAGTCCAACAGAGAAAAGGCTGAAGCTTTTAAAACTTGGCCGCTTCGGAAGGAAGGAAAGTCCATGCTGTGATCTCGGTATCAATTAGCGCGGGGGACGTGTACTGTATTACTGCGGGTCTCAGGGGCCGCTGCGCTGAATGATTCATGTGCTAGGTGATGTGTGTTTCGGTGCTACGGCACAAAGGACTCAAAAATGACCACTGAACTGTGTTATGAATATCCTGTTCACAGGACAGAGCTCGTGCAAAACATCTTTAAAGATTACAAATCCACTAAGATTGCAAATTAACTGAGACCTTAATGACCAATTAGTCCACTGAGCCTGACTAAGCGGGGGGCAATGTGGTCCGATATTCCATTGTGTATAATGAAAACGTCCTAAATAGACAGAGCCAAACTCTAATGGTCTATTTTATCTATAAAAAGATAGACACATTTTGAGAACTAGCACTCTTTCATTAAACTGAAATATACTGTTACAGACCATTGTGCTACCTACAATTTAGCTTTGCTCCATTTGCCAGTCCATTTGCGAAAGACAATACTGCCCATCTCAGTAACTCAAATATTTCCCCATGTATCATTGCCTTAAGATCACAGCCATTCATTATCCAGCACACAAAAACCCCAGAAACAATATTTCATTAAAATAGATGTCTGTATGATTTAATTAGGTGAAATCATTGAAAAGAAAAGCCATTCCCTTCTAGTTCAATCATCTCCAAAGCCGGTGGGAAGCCGTGCATTATTGATTTGCATTACCAAAAAATATATTGTTGATCGGTTTGTTTGATTCGATTAGGCTTCGGTTCAACAGGTAGACAGCAGCTTCTATGACGGCCTTAACCTGTAAACAAAAATCCTATTAAGTCTGGATAAATGACTCTGAGAGAGAGAGAGAGAAAAGAGTCCCTTCTTTGTCCTCTTAATTACGTTCATTGGCCCTGGTGGATTGAAAGAGGTAAATAATGATATGATTTTTCTTTTCTTTTTTTATTATTATTACGATTCATCAACTTTGCCTTTTTGCTGCTGTTTGAGTCGGAGAGTGCCTCGAGTCATCATCTCTCATTAAGTAATGAATAGTGATTGGTATGAAATTACTTCACCCCACTCTGCTGCCTGTCCATTAGTCCGTTAATCAACAGCATATGACTGCCAGGCTGCACAAAATCCTCCTGCAAACAAATCACCCTCACCCTCCATCCCTTCCCCTAAAACACAATTCCTACTTTACATAATGAGGGCCAAAGGAGGGCAATGTTTGCTCATAATCAAAATGCATTTATTCACAGGAAACTATCCTGTTGCTATCCCCACTTAATTCACACCTGGTCTTTTCTGTAATCAAAGCCAGGGCTCAGGGTGGAAGCGTGGGGTCTTGTAACGCGTTCTCAGTCGGCCAACACATTCGAGCCGGTAAAACAGAGATGTTTACGAGTCGGACAGCTTCACGAGATCAGGGAGGTTGACCCTGACCACTGAAAGACAGACGGAACCGGTAATAACTCTCAGAGCAGGCATGACAATTCATTAAACCCTGAGCTACAAAGTCCCTTCGTCTAATATCATTTGCCCCTAAAAACCTTCAAACGCCCTTATATGGGCAAGTGGAGCAAATGACTAGTGGCTGAGGAGATATTATTATTTGGTCATTGTGATACGATATTAAATGTAGGTCACCAAACTGTCTTAGAGGGAATGCTGGTCCTGAATGCTCCCATTATATCATTATTTTTAGATATGGCTACCAAACGAATTACAGGACATTTTTGCTTCATCTTTGCTCTCTTTATGTCCCAGACGATATTGTAGTGTTCCTCACTGCTCTTCCCAGAGATCACCTGTCAATCAAACAGTGTGTCCAGTACTGTGACGTCTTTCTCCTTGGATTTTCTGTTGGTGGAGTTTGAGTTTCTGTAGGTGGCGCTTTTTTCTTTGTCTGTTCAGCCATGGTGGCTATCGCTGCCCATGCTAACTACCCAGTTCGTCTTCTGTTTATTCCAAACAAAACCGGAAACGTCAAACACGTCACTTCCTGCGTTGAATCCCTATCGCGTTTTCTCGCATGGTGATAGAGTAGCAAAATTAATATTTATTTATATGAAAATGTTGCACGTTATTACTTCGAATCAAATCAAATCTTAAGTCAAACTGGATTCAGTGACAGTGCAAAGCAAAAGAAAAGTGAAGTTAAATCATTTCCCTGTGGCGGCCATGTTTCCGTGAAGCACAAGTTCCCCCCTTTTCACTGTGAGTTCACCTCGAATGCGACAGTGCCGCTGAAACATGTAAATGTGAACGTGTCTTGCCCTAACAAGGACAACTTGTTAGCCAGCATCATTCTATATGATGAAACGAGAATAAGCACCCTTATCTATCTCTGTCAGGGAAACAGGCAGCCTAATAGATGGGATAAGGTCAGCACCAAATGTCAAACGTGTTTACCCTCCAGAAGCAGACAGATTGGCCCGTATTCATCATAAACACTACAGGTTCCCATTACAGAAACTTTCCCGTCTCAAGCTCTGCGGGCCCCTTGCTGGTGTTTACGAATGGAAAAAAAGAAGGAAACAGGAAGCAGAAAAAAGTCAGGCGCTGCATTCTCCCACCGGCTACATGGCACATTTATGGAGAGGTCAGTCCTGTGTCGTACGTGGCATGTCTTTTCCTGGTGAGATTTTGCTTGCTTGTATAAAACCGGGATTTTCCCTCAGCCGCTTATCATGCGTGATTGTGTTTGTGTGTGTGTGTGTATGAGAGAGAGAGAGAGCGAGAGAGAGCGCAATTGATTGTTGTGCCGTCTTTGTCATCCGCGCAAAATTGAGGAAAGCACGAGCGGGCTAAGTGAGATTGATTATTCCGTTCCTCCGACGACTCGAACACATATCACATGAGAATGTTCCTCGATAGTATTTACTCGGTGTCCATCTGCTGCACGTGGCAATCATGAGGACAGAAATTGCTCTGTAACCCATTTTGAGCGATAGAAGATTCATGGCGGGGGTGACCTCGAATTCCCTCGTGCCGTTGTGTAATTCCTGTGGTTCATTACGTGTATAATGGAAGGTGACTGTTTTAAAAGAGTGCCACCGATGCTGGGACGATTCATTATTCTCTACGAGGCCCAAACTGTTTGGGATCAATAGAACAGGAGTTAGGAGAGGGCTAAAGGGTGCTATGTGTCATCATTTTAATGAAATATAGATTTGGGACTATTAAACAGCTTGCTAGTGCAGGTGAAATTGCTCACTTTTTCCCTGCTAAACAAAGCCATCCATTTAACTGGAGCAAAATCGATAGCGGGCTGTGACCAATATGTACCTTTCAAATGTGGGTACAGTTACGTTGAACAGTAGCTAATAAATCAAAGCAAAGGGTACCGCATCTTTTATAGTGGTTGCATCAATATAAACCTCTCCGGTTCTCAGCAGAGTCTCCAGCCTGCTGTTTCATCATGCAGTGCCACTAAAACAGAGAAGGAGAATAGTAATAGCTACAGTATTTTAGGTTTTAGGATGGGAGTCATGCTGGATGGTGGGATGGCCCCTGTACTGATAAATTGCCGGACATGGCCTGTGTTTGATCAGACCCCAAATTAAGAACCACTGGACTCTAGGACCAAAGAGGGGAAGGACTAAAGACAAGGAAGCTGCCACAGTAACCTAAAATCTACATTACCAGACTGTTCATTTATACTTACTGAATGGTTGTACAGTCAGCTAATTCTCTAATGGACCTCCAAGATGGTGTCAGCTGTAGTTGCTAGGAGATTTGTGATGCAACTGCAAATTAAATTATTTAATATTTAATCTGATGTCGGCAGTATTGGACCCATTACACATAAAAGCTAATGTATTAAGCTACTTATTACTTACTGACTCATTTCAAAAGTAATATTAGCACTTTGCTTTCACTCCCTCGGAGCAGTAGTTTGTTAAAAATTAGTGTAATTCAGTTACAAACAGCTTTACTTTCACTCAGTAAAATCAAACTAGTGGGAATACTTCCACCTGGGAAAAAAAAGTCAACTTTTCTACCATTTCTCATCTAGTGTTGCTAAGTGTGTGCTAATTGCCAATTGCTAATTCTGAGGAAAAACAATCAAGGGATGGTGGTAGGATATTGCATTTTTGGATAATTCAATTTCAATCTGAAATTTAGAGAGGGTGATAATTTAATTATGTATGAGGCTTTTGTTACTGGGAAACGTAATGGTAATATTAATGTAATGCCAGGTCAAGTCAAATGTAGGCATTAAGTGCTTTTAAGTGAACAAGTTTGTCACAAAGGATGCCATAGAACAACAAAGTACCTTTCTAACGCAATTAAAACCACAAGAGAAACAAACAAATCGCAATTACAAGATATTCGCAATTCTAAGATGTGAATGACCGACACGGCGGGATGCAACAACAGGTTTTACACAGATCATAAACCATCCCATTGTGTGAGAAAAACCCGATTTAATAATAGACTGTTGAAAGTCTACTAAGTAGAGTGAATACAGTTGATGCATGCAGTGTTAATGCATTTCAAACAAGCTGAGATCTGTTATTTGGACACATGCTAATTTAACCATGTGTGATATGTTTGTTTTAGGGTGCAAACACCGCCTTTAGACAGCAAGATCAGAAGCTCTTCGTATCAAGTGACACGTTAGGAGCGGTCCCCGTCTCTGAAAGCCATCCTAATGGCCACTTTTAAGGCAACCAAAGTGACCCTTAAAAGTGTGGGTGATGTTAAAGTGGAGTAAATGGTTCCATAAAAGCCGGCGAGGATGGCTTGTTGTCCGTCTTGAAAAATATCTCTGGAAAACATGTATTTTTCTCTGTCACTTTTGTCAGACCAATATGAAACCAAAACCAATACTTTTAACCAGGCTTTCAAATAACTATTCAACCTATGACTTGGAGATATCAATTTGAGCTTGGCTGGACTGAAGCCCTTTCCCCATTTTGCATGAAATTGACAACCATCTGGGGAACACTTGCGAAATTGCCTTGCACTGAATAAGTGATGAAGAGACGACTTCGGTGTCAGTTGTAATAATGCGACTGTAAATGCATTGGCACCATTGCTGTGCATAATTACAGCGACAGAGGTGGGGGGTGGGGGGGTGTAAGTCTCTATTCTGTATCATGTATTGCGAGTCATTTCATAAAAGATGTACCTCATTTTGTGTGGTCTCCATTATCACATTACCATGTCTCCCTTTGACAGATGTGCCTGTCGATAGCTATTGACGAGTGCACATTGCTGCCGTCGAACCATTGAGGCTGCTGCAAGAGGAATGTCAAAACACAACCGATGAGACTTTAGTCTGGAAAAGTAAAGTGCTTTGGGTAAAAACTTCTATGTATATATGCTGGCACACACACACACACACACACACACACACACACACTTAAATACTG
>CABFOQ010054821.1:60410-72259 GCA_900660455.1 Gephyroberyx darwinii | reverse complement strand
TCCAATCTCTCTTTCTTTGGCTCTTTGTTTCTCTCAAACTCTCTCTTCCTCTCAGTCTCACAAACACACACACAAAAACATGTCTGCCTGTCTGACTAGTTTAAGACAGTACGCATTCAGTGTGAGCGCAATATCCACAGGGAGGGCCCGTCCTACTCGACTTCATTGGAAATGAATGCTTCATTTTAGGGCGAGCTGAGCCGAGAAATGAACTGCACTATACAATCAGGGGATATGGGGAAATCAATAGGAATGGGGAAACAAAAAAAAGATGCTTCCAATTCCTCCTGGGTGTGAACAGAATACAAAATGGCTCGGTTACCCATGCTTCATGGTATGTCTAGGAATAGATCGGATGTGTGCCAAAGGCCGGGGGTGTTTATGCCCTCATCCAGCTACTATACGCCCACGAAGGCCTCACTTTGTGGCACTTGTACTTCAGTCTTAATGAGAGAGCAGAGGTTAATCCTAACAGCGTGGCTCTAGGTTGCAGAAGCCTGCGCCTCCGCGTGACACTCCACCGCGGAAAATGGAGCGAGGCGGCACTTACTGTAAAACCCCAGAACAATGCAATCAGCCATAGAAAGCCCCTGCCTGTTGCTTTGTTTCTAAGCAGTCCCACTAGCTGCCCACCCCGCCTCGCCAGAGATGACGTCCATTTACAACCTGCGAGAAAGTAGCGCTTCCTGTAGATTTCCCTCAGGACAAGGCTTAGCCCTGACACAGGCGCTGTCGATAAGTTAGCGGAAGAAAATCCCTTATTAGCCATAACCTCCCGGTGAGACATAAAGAGGAAGGCATTAGGAGCTGATAAATGTAATGCCTCGTAACAGACATATCATCACGGTGCAATCCTGAGGAGAGCTTCTCAAAGAAATGTCAGAAGATAAAACATGAAAGATCTCTCTGTCTCTCTGTATCTCTTCTCCACCCCCCACCCCACATACACACACATTGGGAGGACGTCTAGAGGCTCCACACACACACACACACACACATATCTTCATTCACTCCACAGATTTCTGGTATTGTCATAACTCTGCAGCGCTATCAAATGAATCAACAAAATGAATATGGCAACACTCTGCTGAAGTTGCATTACTAAATACAACCTCTGGTAATATTCAAGCGTTGTGTGTGAAGAGACAAGTGCTGACCTTTGCCATTATAAATCTGCCTGCCTGCTTGCTTGCTTGCTTGCTGCAAGGCAAGGTAACTAGCTGCTGTGTAGTTCCTGTGATAAACTCCATTGAACAGCGGGGGAATGTTCTGTCAGCACTTCTTTAAAGTTGGAGCATGTCAGAAATGAGTGAATGCGCTTAATGGGCTCACCTGAAACTCTTCTAGTGAGGCATAGATCTTGCCCCGGAATTCACAGTAGTTCTTTTTCTCCTTGCACAGTGGGCAGCATTGGCTGGTGTCCACCTTAATGCAGCGAGGGTGGACCTTGGGACACTCCGGCTTGGTGCACAGGGGGCCCTCGTCCGTGCAGAGACAGGGGCACGTCGACGGGCCCGGGGTGAAGTTCTCCCCGATGGCAAACACAAAGCCACTCTCGTCCATGCAACCTTTACCCCTGTAATCTGGGTAGGCGTACTCGTCAATGGCATCCAGGGAAAGGTTGACTTCGCTGGTGGGGCCCTCGTCTATTTGGTTGTATTGTTCACCCCACAGCTCCTGCGATTTCCCTCCCTTAGCTCCCCGTCTCTGGGAGCTGGAGTTTGGCCTGGCCCGGCTCATAGCAGTTCTGTTGGCGTCCCGGCTGCCCTCCACTCCCATGGAATTGATTTCCTCCAGGCGCTGCTGACTACTACTGTAGCCCAGGGGCTCGTCAGAGGCCTGCTTGTCCTGATGTTTGTCCTCCCTGGCCTGGGTCAGCACCCTTTCCAGACGCTCTCGGCTCACTGGTAAGGGTGCTATAGGATTAGAGTGTGCGCCGGTCATCAGGAACCCAAGAACAAAGAGAACTTCTGCTGTCATGGCAACGGAGTGCAGCATCTCTCCCCACCACCAGCGAGGTGGGAAAACACCTTGGCTCACATAACACACTTCACATCTCAGGTGTGAGCCAGTCCATCTGGAAAGAGAAAATTAAACTGGGGTTATGTCCTCAGTATTTTGTCACATTCATCCCGGGAGTGGCTAAGGCCTCAGTTAGATCCGTGCGAGAAATAGATTGATAGAGCACAGCTCCATCTTGTCAAGCAAACGCCCCACAGAGCCTGATGCAAGCCTGTGGGATCAGTGAATTGGATTGTCAGAATAGGGAGTATTCATGGGGCCGTGTCAGGAAATCAATACAACTTCGCACTGTAACACTTCCTTGCATCAATCGCTTCCAGCAGTGACAGAGTGAGAGGAAAATGGCCAAAGAAAGACCTGAATCTAACACTCTCATACTCCCGCTCAACTCACGGAACAAAGAATAAAGATCAATGGATGTTTTTTTTTTAAAATAAACCGCAGCGAACTGTGCAAAAAGAGAAATTGATTTGAAAATAGAACATAATTCTAGTATGGAAAGATGAATTTACTGCAGCCAAAAGAAATAACCATATCAATTTCACACATAAGCCAGACCTGCTCCAGTTTACCAGAGAGGTGTGTCAAAAACGGAAATGCGTCCGCTGAATATAGAATATCTTTTGGTTTTGTTTGAATTCAAATGAAAGTCACCAAACGTTCTTCTCAATACCGCGTGAAGTCAATATTGCGGCGCTTCTTTACAACAGTTCCAGTTATCAGATTGCACACACGTGACACCGTGCATACTTAAAAGCTGCAGTCAATGTTTTGGAGTTTGTCTTCTGGTTAACTTGATTTACTGCGGCATCTTGAAATTCAAATGCCTGCTACGATGCTTCGCTGTGTTCTCTAGCCTACTTCCATTCATTTTCTTTTCACACCTAAAGTTCAGCGTCTTTGCTGAGCTCCGTTTAACAGGCTGCAGTGATGTTGACATTTATAGCTTTGTTTGAAAGAAGGTGAGATTACTCTGTATTGACTGATTCAACAATTAGCCGTAAAGTCTTGGCAGGCCTTGTTTAAGAATAGTCCGCAGAGTATCGATTCATTCGTCAAGCTAAATGAACACAACTTATTTCCAGCAGACAGTATAGGGGCCCTATACAGCAAATGAAGAGCCACTCTAACAACAGCCTCATCATTACTCAAAACTGACTGTAAGCAAATAAGTTTATATATGTGATAGCAAGTGGGTGCTAACAGAAAGAGTAGAAATATGTCGGGAAATGTCAAAAATTGCTTGACGTTTTTGACAAATTATGCCACAAATTTGCAACCAGACAAGAAGAAAATCTGCATTAATTTCGTTCCAACTCTAAATATGAAGTGAAAGCCTCTCCGTATGTTTTAAGTCATGCATTTTGATATTCATGAATTCTGAGCCATTCAGAGAGGGGAAAAAAGGCTGAAATTGACTGCTGGCACACCACTGGTATTTGAGCGGTGTTTTAGCTCAATTGCTATGTTAGAGGCAGAATCCTTGGAGCTGCAGTGGAACCGAGAGGAAGCAGGATGAGGTGAATACCGATAATGTTGCAGCTGAGAGAGAGAGAGAGAGAGAGAGAGAGAGAGAGAGAGAGAAAGAGACAGAGAGAGAGCGAGAAAGAAATAGAGAAAGAAGAGAGAGACAGCCAAAGCCTCATTAGTAAAAGGACCTCATTTGGCTTTTCCCAGCCTCACTTCTCCACCTTAACAGCTGTTACTAGTAGCTGTCACACTGATCCTGCTGTTGCCTGTGCCCTCCTACAGGACTGAGCACTGTGTGGCCCCCAGGCTACTTGTCAACTGGACTCAAAATGGCCATAGCACCATACCGTCTTAATATTTATCTCTCTTTTTTTTTTTTTTACCTCCAACCAAAACAACAAATTTCCAATGCAATATCAGTGTAACCTCATATACGTCTTCTGGACTTGAAGTGAAATTGTTTACTACGTCCACTGTAGCCACATGCCATCGTTCCCTCTTGTCGTTTAATGCAGATCACATCTTGTTTAATTGAAGGAGCGCAAGGCAGCAAGAGGACTGTAACATCCACAGCACTAGCCTTGGTTCTCAAAATAATTCTTGACTTGTACGACCTTACTTGGCAACAAAAAGCTGCATTTTGTGACTAATTCTTAGCCATATAGCAAAATGCGTTTTACAATGCCTTTGTAGGTATAGTTTCTTACCACGACTCAACATACAGTATGTGCCATGTTTTATAATGACTGGACAGATTGTCAAGGAGTTATAGCCAATTTAGTTATAGGCCAAATAGTTATGGTGCCCTATATGAGCCCTATGTCGAAAGGTCATGGATTCATCTTCATCAACAAAGCATTCACATTTCTGGCTTCATTGCTCTACCATGAATAGATGTAACAACACCTTGCCTGGATGCACACATGAAAACACAGCAGACACGAGGGACACAATGCAACGTCTGCTATGGATAATTACGCTGCGTTAATTGAAGTCAGAGAATGTAAAAATCAACACAATGCCAGTGTTTATAGAAGTCTGCATCTGTCAGAGTACTGGTAATTTTGAACCGTATCAGTTCTTTGAGTGGACAAACAACTCTCCGATCAACACTTCCGATCAACAAATAGTTGACGCTGAAAAATCAGCAGTGGCAGACTTGCGGTGTTGTTTTGTCTCTGAAGCGTAACCACCTTTTTAGCCGTACAGAGCTGAGCGGTCCTGTGGTTTCCCTCTGTCCAGATCGATTTTCACCACTGACAAGATTCTGCATGGTTCCACACATTCGATCAGTCCAAACAATTAGCAAGCAACACAAATGACAAAATGGCATGTAAATCTATTTTGGTGAAAAAAAGAGAAAGAGAATGAATTAGCAATGATTTCAAAATTGTCAAAGTTGGGCTTTTTTTAAATTCAAAATACAACTACACATGACCATTTTTACTGCTTGGTAATGGGAGAGTGCCACTTACAGTGAAGTCAAAACCAGGACCCTGACGTGCCTCACTGCTCTATTGAATTGTGGGTAATCTAATATTGTTTCTTCTTCTCAATCCATTTCTCTTATTGATTAGTAAATAATGATGCAAGCAAAAGCCGTGAGAACTAGTACATTACATTTCTATAACATCTCCACCCATAATAAACTCCTTAATAATAAGGCTGTGCAACACATTAAATGAAGCATTAGAAATCAGGATTCTTGTTCTACTTCCTCCACATCTGAGCCTGCCAGCCATGGTCAGCACACCGACCGCAGATCCAAAAGTGGAACCCACACCCTGACAGGTCTAACAGCATGAAGATTTGAGCTGGCAACTGAGCAGGGGAGATATTACTGAGGAAAACCATCCTTCCACGAGCAAGATATGAACAGCAACTGCCCTTTCCCTCCAATAAAGTTGCGCTGTTCCCTTATCTGTGTACATGAGCTGTTCTGGGAGCTGTGTTGCCTTCAGAAAGCTCTATCTTTTAGTTTGAGTGTCACATAAAGATATTTCCTGGGAGTAAGGCCCGTGCAGCAGAGGAAAATGATAATTGTTTGCGGTACACTGGTAATTTAACAATAATAAAGCTTTGCCAGAAAATAAAAGCAGCACTGTGTTCCGCTGCACCATTTCTTTTTCAACGTTGCTGCTACTCCCTGTAGTCTTGCAGAGGAGCGACAATGTTTGCACTGACATTTAAATGTGGCAGTGCCTTCCTGCACAAGGAAGAATGAACTCAATATTACCCTCGGTGTTTGGCTAAAGGAAGTGGGTTCAGTCGTTATCGTCAATGCGGATGTTAATCACTCTGTCACGGGCCAAAGTTGTGTTTACATCTCAGGCGTATTGAACGCAGCCTGTTGGACCAGTGAGGTGCAGCCCCGGTGATTAATCAGATTCAACCTGCCTGTGAATTTAGGGTTCAATGACGCTCACCACTTCATTGATTTTTGACTGATGAATGACTGTCGTTTTTCATTAGCTGGCACAGTGAATGAGGCTCATGAAGCAGCGGAATATCAGCTTTACCTTGACCAATAAGATTCCTCTTTTTCACATTGATTTAATTGCTGAGGTTTCAGTGACACAAAGCTCAGCGGTTGAGGTTAACCCGTCTCCCCGCTCTCGTCTTTGATGCCACTCAAAAGGCTTCTACCACCGCGGTTGGTGGCTGTTTCACTCACACAAACACTACTGAAATACGCAGAACTGTCACATCTACAGGCTGAGAGGTATTTGTCCAATTGCTTATCCTTAAGTATCATTTAGTCTTATTGTCTGTAGGGTGTATGAGTGGCTGAAATAATATATGCAAACACAATTTAGTAGAAAAAAAAACAGGTACATTTGCTCTAATCTGACTAACATAGTAATGTACTGTGACAAGAAAATCATAGCAACGTTGCACGGAGAATGATGCAGCAGTCATGAAGCTGACAGCATGCTCCCTATTTAGATTTCTGTATAAGGCTGTTAATGTACAGTACAGGGTGTACACGTTTATCATCGCATGAAACAAGCAGTTCAAAAGCATCACATTCAGGGGGGAAAAAAGAAGAATGTTCCAGTTATGTTCCCCTTTTGTAAAGTCAAATAGGATGTCATTTAGAGGAAAGCCAGTGATCTCCTAAGGGCTAGAATTAACTCAGACTGACAATATGCCCTTACCACTGTGTACAATTCATTTATTGCACATTACAGATACTACGATATTTACACTGTTTCAACATCCTGCCATACCATCGATGGCACGTGTGACATTCAGCAATTTACTTTGAGGTCTACTACAATTTATGACAAGGCAGATCATGGGAGATGAAATGTGAATTGTTTAGACAGTGGTGGCTAGTGGCTTGGATTTTGACAGGGCCGGGAAAGCATTGAATTAATGATACCAAACTTGAAAGAAAATGAATTTTTTATGAGGATAAATGGTGTGAAATGATGAAATTAGAGCAAAAAGGGACAGTAAGGCAGAAGAGAAGCAAAGAGTATTAAGCCATCTGCCAGTGCATAAAGATTGCTGCAGGGCTGTCTAATTGAATTTTATCCTATGACTTTAAATCTTACTAGTGACCCAAATCCAAAGAAAGTTTTCCCAAACAAGCAATGCAAAACCCAACGGGTCCCTGCAAAACTGCAAAGATTTTAGGATTCTGAGGACTGGGAACAGGTAAGAATTTGCTTTTACACAAAGCCCGCCAGCACAAGTCTGGACCGGAAAATGCATTAAAGCCAGAATGCAAATGGGGTTGGCTAAGAGTTTTGATATTACTCAGTGCATGAGTGGAAGTAGTGGGAGTGATAATGAGGATTATGCGATCATGATGAAGAAGAAGGGGGAGGAGGAGAAGGGGGAGGAGGAGAACAAGAGTAAGAAGAGGATTTATGATAATGATGATGATGATGATGATGACAAGTAGCCTAATTTTCTCACTTGTTGTGTTTGCCTCCACCGGACTTACACCAAACTGTTCCATGATGCAGTGGTAAATATAAAGGTGGCTAAACGATTACCTCCAGGCAGTGATCATAATAGAACAACAGTAGAAAGAAAAATCGACTATATTTTCAGAAAATGTATTAATTTATGTTTTTTCCCCCACTTAAAAGACCCTATC
Organism: Gephyroberyx darwinii; assembly: GCA_900660455.1. Taxonomy (NCBI): domain Eukaryota; kingdom Metazoa; phylum Chordata; class Actinopteri; order Trachichthyiformes; family Trachichthyidae; genus Gephyroberyx; species Gephyroberyx darwinii. Next base: position 64,656 of record CABFOQ010054821.1, on the reverse strand, counting down.
CGCATATAACTGACATCAGTTTGATATTCCTTATTATGACTTATACTATGAATTTAGGTCATATGTCAGAGTAGTAGTGTGGGAAACTATTCCGCAAATAAAAAGGTGAGTTTGGGCGGGTTTACCTTACCTCATATCCCTGGAGAGACGGAGAAACCCACGGTACTGAAACCCAGCGGATTGAGTCAGCCAAATGCTCACATCAAATTAGCAGTAGCTCTGATCCCATGTACATCCTACAGGCGCAACAGCATTTTTTTTTTTTTTGCATATGCTTCCCAAATAATCTTTCATCACATAGTCCGTCTAGCCCCCCACCACCCCACCACCCCACCCTCGGAGCGCTATTGACGCGTATAGGCTTGTTGTAACACACACAACGGTGTATTCAAATCCTCATCGAATACACACCAACACCAAATTCCCACATTTCACATCGGACAGTTCATTTCCCATTAAACTAAGTTGACGTGATTCTCGAGCAACGCTAAAAATGACTAAATAATAATAATAATGATAATTTAAAAGGGCTGCATCCGTTTACAGCAATTACACATGTTACCTGTGGGGTCTTTTCTCCGTTACTTGACCGCTGGGTTGCAACACAGCCGACGGACTGTGGACAGCAACAAATGATCCGTGGTGAGGAGATGGAAAGTGACGTTCGGTAAGCCAGTCAAATGCACAGTTCAACCCGGGGGATACTTGCAGGTCATCGGTGTGTCGCACTCAACTTTCCTCGCTACAGTGAGTGAAAGCGGTCTTTTTCCTCCTCGGCGATACCGCTCACCGGTTGCAAGCGGTGTGCACCTGCCGACGTCCCCGCTCTACACTGGCACTTTATTTTCTAAGGGTGACATAAAAAAAAGACACCAAAAAAAAACAGTACCGCTCCGACGTCACATAATGAGAGAAGTATTCCTGTTCAATCGACCGGCCGCTAGATGGTGCGGTTTATAGTAATTGAACTAGAAGACATGCTCAATTAGCGGCGTAAATAGATATTTCATAGGCTCATTGGTGAGTTCACAAGGATCATACCCCGTTGTGATGAATGGTCTTAATTAATGATCTTGAATTAGGAAGTCGTTGCCATGACACGCTTTGGTCATCTCTAATTGTTGTCTGAGACGAGGATAAATCCCGTTACGAAAAAGCACTACACTAATCCTTGAGGGGGGTGTTATTCACAGCAAAACCTAAAAATACCATGCAGATACTATAGGTCAAACATTGTACCACGGAAAGCCTATAGTATATTATGAGAATAGTATAATAGTATATTATGGGAATATCATACGATATATATCAAAATGCCATATAATATTATGAGGTCACCGTAACTCACTACTCACTAATAGAATATTGTAGGAATACCATAGGAGATTAAAAAAAAAAAATGCCGTAAAGTATGTAAACTCACTATTGAGTTCTATAGAGGCGCGCACTAAATCCCGATAGGAATATTATAGGAATATCATAGGAGATTAAAAACTGTAATAAGACTATAATAAGAAATAAAAAACACCATAAAGTACTATAAGGTCACCATAAACTCACTATTGTGTACTATACTATACGTCCCTATAGGAATATTATAATAATGCCATAGGACTGAGTTCCTCAAATCCGGGCCAGAGTGCTGCTGGTTTTCTCTCCTACCAGGAAGTTAATTGCATTCACCTGGCATCCCAGGTCTTAATCAATCCTTGATTAGACAGCTAGAATGGAAACTACCTGGCAGAACAGAAAACCAGCAGTACTGTGGACCCCGAGGTCCGGATTTGACAACCACTGCCATAGGAGAAAGAAAAACCATAAGGCACTCACTATTAAGTGCTGCAGACACACCACAAGTCCCAATAATAATGGGTGATTATGCACCTAAAAAAACTTTTTTACCTCTAAATTGCTTTTTCGAAATTGGTTGATGTGAGTAAGCTGCAAATGGTCCCCTCACTCCTGCCTGTGTCAGGTTGAAAAAGGAAATCATTAATATAGCATTAGAAGCTGGCTGTGAACTCATAACTGCCCTGGGCACACATGCAGCACTGCTGCTATAGCCTCCCTGAGGTTGAAATGTCATCCTTCACTGTCATTACATTTCCATCCCCATTAACTATTGATTATCTACACTTCCAGCATTTTAGCCCTGATGTGGAAATGGCCCACATGGCTTGCTACCCATACTGGATGGACATGGGTTGTGAAAAAAAAAGGGGGGAGGTAGTTTATTAGGGCAAGGGTAAGAGGGTAGCAGGGACTGACTACAGTATACTCTACCTGGCATTTCAGCAAAGTATGCTTGAGCGGGCAGATGGAGGTGAAGTTGTTCCTGCAGCACCTGTGAGGATTTTTCCACAGCATGTGTTGAATATTTACTTTAAGGTTACTCCGAGTTCACCTCAGTTTTTCAGGAAAGTAAATTAAAAGTTTGCTTTCCATCTGTAGCTGTGCGCCTGCATATGACACAGAGTTCACCAGCCGACCCATGTACTGTGTTGTATGTCCTGGCTTTTGTTGTTAGGATTATTCATACAAACCCCACAGGGAAAAATAATATTTGAAATGATATGAAATTGACAGCGACAGCATGTCTTGTTTGTGCGCCAAGAGAGATTCAAGAAGCAAGAGTGCTGTTTGTGGAAATGGAGGTGGACAAACGTCACATCATGCCCCTACAGGTGTACAGATTTTTGTTGCCAACTGTGGCTTCCATATAAAAAAGTCATACAAACTCAATATCATGAATGCTGTGTAGCTACAAAAAAATCCCTGTAGGAACTATGGTTAAAAATAAGAATTAGTTCCTAGAGCAAGGTTATTTTAACCAAAATAACCCAGACTTTTATGCCCTTTGAGTTATTCACAATAAATCTAGCAGAGTGGAAATTTGTTGTCCCACGTTGGAACAGACGATTCATTTATACACAATTAAAGCTGGAGGCCACGTAGCGTGAGCCTTAAGAGAAATAAAAAAGTTTGCATTTAGGGGTCAGAGTAAACTGTGGAAATGTAAATGAGCTTCCATTCCAACACAATTATAAGAAAACAACCGATTTGTATTCATAAAAAGTTCTATTTATTTAAAAGTCATTCCATCAACAAATATTACAAATCTGGATTGTTTGGGGGGTAGACCCGCACCAGGAGCACATGAATAAAACATACATTTATTACAATAATTGTTCAGCATCAATTTCAGACAATTGAAGAATTCCGCTCATTTAGGTTTCAGAAAAAGAAAAAAAAAACAGCTAGCATAAAGAAACGATAAATGAGTTTGTTAGGCCAGTCCCGCTCTACAGGATTACTGTGTAGAGTGAAATCCACTAGAATCCAATGTGGCTTTAGGGTAATCCCATCAGAACTGCAACAGTGCAACGCTACTACAGAACACCCAAGCCTGTTACCACTGATGAGAGCCTAGTGAAGGAAAGGAGGGAATATGACAGGGGAACAGAAGAGTGGAGCAATCCTTGTTAAAAGAAACGTAACACATTTATTTCTACTTTTCAAGACAGCGCTTTCAACAGCCCGCTGCCAACAAAGTACCGCACTATGTGACGCTAGCTCGCATTTTCTAACAAAAAACCCTTGGTGCACAGATACAAAACTAAGTCCATTTTTGCATTATGGGAAAATGCGCTTTGCTTTAGTAAATAGTCATATAAACCTCCACAGCATCAATCCATTTGAAAAATAACACTTAATACTAACATAAGCCTGAGATATCCACATGACTTGTTATGCATGTCTGTAAGGTGATATTGAGGTGATATGCCCCTCTGCCTCCAGTTGTAATTATCTATAGTTAATGAGGATGTTTTCTGATACTATCCTCCCTCATCGTTGTGTTAATTAACCTGAAATCCTGTTCCTGACATTGTCCTGATTTATGTGAAAGAAGTGCTGCACTGGTGAAGCTTACTTGCAATTGCATAGGGCAACAGGAGTTGGTATATTCCAAATATAAATAACTGTTATCTAACCACGTCCTGACTAGACTTAAAAAGCAAACCACAGCAGTCAGTAAGGAGCAAACTTCTGTCGTTCCGATTTTTTGAAGCCACAGGTCGGCATTTTAGCAGTGTAAGGGGATAGACCTTGTGTTAGGCCGGAGGCTGGGTGGACAGCCAGGACAGGGAGAGTTTTCATGCCAAGCAGACTGGAAACGGGAACAGCGTAGTTTTGGATGGTTGATAAGGTGGAGGGAGAGTGGACGTTAATGGTGGTGGGGGTGGGG
>CABFOQ010054821.1:30328-44273 GCA_900660455.1 Gephyroberyx darwinii | reverse complement strand
GTTTCTGTAGGTGGCGCTCTTTTCTTTGTCTGTTCAGCAATGGTGACTATTGCTGCTGATGCTAACTACCCAGTTCTTCTTCTACTTCCACTTCTTCTTCTTCTAATTTTAAACACACCACTGTTACTGCTGCTGGAAATGTAAAACACGTCACTCCCTGTGCACCAGAGGAATTTTCCTGACCTACCAGACACCGGGTAAATATAAAACCTTTAATGAACTGGCCAGAGGTTGAATCACTATTGTGTTATATCAATCAGTGATAGAGAGTTGCAAAGCAGACATTTAGATATATTAAAACACTGTGGCCTATTACTTTAACTATGGAAAATGTAGGAGAAAAGTCATCCCAAGATCGAATTATCATTTTGTTGTCAGTAAAATACGGGAAATCAAATTCCCTTGGATTTCTTTTGCACAATTTATCAGGGAGCTAGTTGCTCATTTCCAGATGAGGGTTTCCCCAGCAGAGTGCCTTTGCATTTGAGTTTATCATACATAAATACATGACCACTTAAGAAGTTACACAGTTACTTGTGTCAACATGAATGTAGTCAAACTATGTTCATTCATTTCTTTACAGCACATCCCTCTGGTGTGTAGTGGTGCTTCTGTTTTGATCCTGCGGTTGTGCCTGGAGGAGGATAAGCTTATCGCAAGGTGTGATCTTCACATGAGACTGTTTCTATGGTTCTGGCTAAATACAGCTTGTCTGACTCTCTTTGATTCGATAAGACACAAAGGACGCCACTTGTTTTGTACAGGGCTGAGGATCAAGTGACGTATGTGTGACCGACTCTTAATATCACACAGACACCGCACAATGTCTGTTCTGTTCTGGTCACATATCCAATCCATCATATCCTCGGAGCAATAAAGGAATGTCTCGATGCAGTGTACGGAAACTAGTGGGCGCCATTTATTTTTAACATTAGGTGTGATAAAAGGTTGGATCTGAGAGGCTCTGCATATTCAGCAAATTGACTCAGAATGTTGAATAAGTTGTAAAATATGCTAAATCAAGGTTTGGATACAGATCGTGTTGCACAGTTGTTGGATATTCTGGGCCTATTGCCAGGATTTGGGGCCTACTGAGTGCGTGGAAACACTTTAAACCTGCTGAAAATCTGATGGTAAATGTACTTGCTGAGACCATGGTGATGTAAAAAGGGGAGGAGCCTCTGCATTCTGTTGGTGAATGTGTATGATGTGTTTCCAGTTAATCCACAATTCAATTTAGCCCTACTCTACAGTATGCATAATGACATTTGTAATACATGACCTTTAACCCCCCCCTCAGATACTCACACAAACCAATAAATAAAGAACGCTCTGCCGCCATTCCACACCTAAAAAAAGACCAAAAAATGAGTGTGGTTTTGACTCAAGCATGGCAAATGTCATTAGGTTAGACTGGCTAACAATACAATGAGATTCACTGTGGAATATATTATCCTTATAGGGCATAAATGGTAAACACATTTCTGAAGTGGTCAAAGGAAATGCGACAATTTCAGTGTGTAAATGGGCAAATACAAACATGGTTTTCAAGGAGCCGACGCAAGGTCAGTTTCCAGCAAAACACAATTCTAGTATGTTCCTGTGTTGATAAAACCATGGCAAGTTAAAGGAAATCCAGGCTATATCATGGAGAATGTGCAGGCTATGGCCTTGCTGCTAACAAGAGTCTCCCCTATTCCTCTTCCTGTGCGTCTTTATAAAGTTACAGTAAATGCATCAAATAAACAGCAACATCACAGTCTAATCCCATAGGCCGGGATTTGTTTAGTTAATGCTAAGACCCTTTTGACCCATTTCTGTCACCTCTAGCATGTCAGCGCCCACTCAAGACTTGAGAACAAAACACACAGCACCCACAGAAGGTGCGTGATATACAGATAATCTAACTCAACTAATACACTGACACTGAAACGGTGCTGCAGACAATAACCAGGGCATTAATCCTTGTTTGAAAGAACATTTGCTTTGGCTTCTTATGGAGAGCAATACGAAAGTGGATTACTTGAAGGGTTTCATTGGAAAATATATTTCCATTTTGAGGATGAACCAAGAAATAAAGTGAATCAAAAAATAAAGATGATTACAATGCTCCAGTTTGTAAACAACGGTCTTAAGATAGCCAATAATTTGAACGGTATTCCATGTATTTTGTCAGAATATGTGTCAAATTGCTTCAAATTGTGTATCTTTATTTATAACGTAAGCCGTTTTTTACGAACCCATTAGTAATTGCGCCTTACATATCCACAATAAAATTCTATTTATAACTATTTGTGAGCCTCCACACATCAGCCTAAGCATGGGGCCTTACAGCAGGGCTTTCCACCCACAACATAGAGGTTACACTTTTCAGATGTCTGGATTACTCTAGTGTATTTATTACAACTCTACAATGTGAATGAATGCATTTGGGCTAAAACTATCTCTTATGTATAGGTTTACAAGCATTTAGACTATAAACAATATTGCAGGCTACAGAAAAACAAACCGTTCAACTCAACATGATATAAGTAAGTAGTTGTACATTACCTCAAGATAAAACTACACATTCTTCAGCTCCCATTGAAAGTTCCAATAAGTATCCTGAATAAAATGTCCACCCTTGTTTCTGGCTAAACCCAATGTTAGTCTATCACATTATTACAAATGCAAACTTGAGCAGTAAGGAGCCTGATCCTTGTAGTTCCTCTATGCGACTGAGAGGCCTGCAATGCAACAAGAAGGATTAATATCAAGTACTGACCTTGTATTTCAGAATGCTCAGTTTCTCTTCTGTTACGCCTGGTATCTTCTGAATGAATGGCGCTTTAGTTTACGGTCCGTGTTAAACGTTTGCCCCCTTTGTTGTCAGTTATTGCACAGAGAGTGGACAGATGGCTCCCTGTGCCCTCAGAGCGGCTGGAGTGAGGCTGGCTTTGCTATTAGTCTCTCAGCTTAGCCCAAGATAAGCCCCTATGCAGGGCAAGTGAACCCGCATCTCTCGCCTAATTCTCCCTGTCAGCGCCACGAAAGAGGCGTTCCTCAGCGCAGGGACCAACTGGCTGAAGAGGCCTGAGGGCAGGGCAAAGAGCTTCTTCGGCTGGACACTGTCCAGCGAGGATAGAGCGGGCTACAGTTACAGCCGCTACCACAAAACTGGGAAGGTCTCTAGCCTTTTACAGACATAAAAAAAACCCAACAACAATGCAGAGGCATTGCTTGGGGAAAAAAAAGAAAGAAGAGAGAAGCTTTGTTAACTGATGTAGCTCTGTGACTAACAACTCTGCATGACTGCTGTGCTCATCATTAGATTCTTAGAGAGCTTCCTGCTTGCACAAGGCCGGATTTTCTCTAAAAATAAATCTCCTCGTGTGAAATCAGTGCTTTGTACAAGACAGCCTCGGCGCATAACACCCGACTAATTGAGGACTGGGAAGGACAATGTGGCGTTTGGGGTGTTTAGTAATGTTAAGGCACAATGTCTTCATGGGGTGCTTCGGCCTCTCTCTGCCTCCGCCCCTCCCCCACAACAAGCCCTTCTGCCCTATAATGAGGCCATAGTAGATACAATACAGCCCTTCTGCACAGAAAAATGTAGCTTCAAAATTGTGAAGGAAATGAATCAGCGAAGCATAAGTAGCATATTTAATTACTTTTCACTGCATTGCACGAAGACAATGATGGCTGCTGTGAGCCTCATGGCCGTTTATCTCACACCACGTGCACTGACCTCTCCACATCTAAAACAGGAGACCACAAACATTTACTTCTAACTATGGAGTGTTTCCATACTCAGTGTTAGGTAGAAGGATGACTACATTTCCTCCAATGTGAGAACATTTTGCATCTTTAATTTCAGACATTAGAACAGCTAATGATCTTTGATGCAACTATTCAAATTGCAATTTCAATGCAGAAACCAAACTTGTGTTTGGTATTTTGTTTTAAGTGTGTGTCTGTGTGTGTCCAAAATAGAGCCAATAGTGAAACTGCACTCAAAATGAGAACCAGAACAAATCTATCAAGGTCTTTTGTCATCCATAACATCTAACAAAAGATTTGACGGCAAATATTTCTATCCAGACGCGGGCCATGAGATAATTTAGTCTGCATATTACCATTTCATGGCAATTGCTTGTGACTAATTTCCTCTTTTCATCCTTCATCCTTCATGTACCCTGTGTATAAACAAGATTGCAGAGTCGGGGATTACATGTAATGGGATTATTATAAACTGATTACCAAGACTAGTAATTGTAATCTGTTACAGTTACTGGGTAGATTACAAATACCGTTGAAAAAAATAGGTGGCTAACTGTTTGAAAGGAAAACGCAAAACATCATTTAACCTGGTTTGAGGCAATGGTTAAAGGATAAATCCTGCTCATGTAATATTCAGAGGGTTATTTGGCCTGATGATCAACATCGATGCTGATTCAAATGACAGTCTGTTGCAATAAAATGCCCCTTTAAATATTCTATTTTTGGTGCTTAAAAGAAACGTCCACCCTCGGATACTCTTACATTGTTATAAATCATCATTTTTATTTTTTTTTGTAACCACTTTCCCTCAGCCGGCTGCCTCATATAGCTGTACTTCAGTTAGTGGTTTTAGCCTAACTAGCAGCCTAACATAAAGTAATCACACTTGAATAAACTGCATCGATCAATAATCTGTAATGGATTACATTTTGAAAATGCCTGGTTTGTTGTTGTTTCCTGCTTCCATGTTGGCTGTTGTTTGGTCGTTGAGTTGTAAAATAAAAAAACATGCACGAGACCAACTGAAATTTGAAATCCCAGCATTCTGATTATTAACCAGGAAACTGCGCGAGGGTATTTCTCCTTCCCCCGTCGTCTTCAATCTTGAAACAATCAATTTCCCGATACTTTTTGTCCTGGCTGCTTCCGGTTTCTGCTCGTCAAGTAAAACATTTGTATATGAACCTACGAGTGGGGACTGGCTTGTGGCCGTGGACTTAGACCTCAAATGTCAACGAGGAAGACAGCTCAGTTGAAACTCGGCGCTTTTTCAAATATAAGTTCGCTCTTCTTTACCACGAGCGCAACCCGATGGATTTCCAAAAACTTTGCACTTTTGAAACTTTCAAGGAAGTTTGGAGTCACTACGGTTACGAGAACAACTTCAAAGATATGATTGAGCAGGAGTTCTCAAGGATGAAAGGTAATTCTTGTCGTGGGAAGTGAGTGTAGTCTTGTCGCTGACTTTATGTGTTGACATGGTTGCATTTTATTGTAAACAGGAATAACTTATCTGGATCATGCAGCAGCAACTCTGTACCCTGAGTCACTGGTGACAGATTTCTGCCAGGACATTTCAAGGAATGTGTACGGTGAGAGAAATATTAGATATTAACATTTATTTTTATCTATTTATTTATTTATTTTACATATGAAGCATTTGAGTTTTGCATGTTCCCCTATCTTTATTTTTACCAATAGGCAACCCCCACAGCCACAACCCCAGCAGTCGATTGACACATGACACAGTGGAGCGTGTCAGATGTAGGTAAGGCCTATCTCCTATATCAGAAGCAAGCAGCTATTGTTCTCCGCCCGTGTGACTGCTGTAAAAGGTTTGCTGCATCAAATAGTCAAGAGTAAGAAAAAAAAACCCATTTTCTTACAGGGTATTGCAGCATTTCAACACCAACCCCGAGGAGTACTCTGTGATTTTCGTCTCTGGTTGTACAGCGGCTCTGAAATTAGTAGCCGAGAGCTTTCCCTGGAGGCCCTGGACCGCAACGCAAGATGGGAGTCACTTCTGCTACCTCACTGACAACCATACCTCAGTGGTTGGCATGAGAGCACTGACCTCGGAGCGGGGAGTGGTTACCCTGCCGGTCCCCCCGCATGAAGTGGAAAACAGGGCAAGGCACGAGGCTTTGGGTGAAGACAGCAGTTGTCAGACACCACACCTCTTTTGCTACCCGGCACAGAGCAACTTCTCTGGTAGAAAGTATCCCCTGAGCCATGTGGAAGGCATCCAAGCAAGACGCCTCTACCCGGCATGTGACCACCACGGCCGCTGGTTTGTGCTGCTGGATGCAGCCTCTCATGTCAGCTGCTCCCCTCTAAACCTACAAGAGTACCCTGCTGATTTCATTCCCATCTCCTTCTACAAGATGTTTGGCTTCCCTACAGGCCTGGGGGCCCTTCTTGTCCGCAACAACACAGCAGGCATACTAAAAAAGACTTATTTCGGTGGGGGCACAGCAGCAGCATACCTTTCTGGAGAAGATTATTACGTGCAAACAGCAAACATTTCTGACAGGTAAATATTGCACAAGCCTACACAGTCCAAACTATTATCTGAAAGCCTTAATAAGTTCAGTTTATCCATAGCTATTGCATCTTTTATAATATCACACGTCTTTCCTCCTGATAAAGATTTGAAGATGGTACTATTTCCTTCTTGGACATCATCGCTCTAAATCAGAGTTTTGAAGCTCTGCACAAGATCACAGGTACTGTGATTGAGGTTGGTGGTTTGTAGGGGAACACAGAAACCCTTGATTGCAGTGTCATGGTAATCACCTTTTAAGGTTACATCAACCGCAGCCCTGTCTTTATCCTCTCTCTGGCTTCAGGGGGCATGGACAACATCCAGCTGCACACCTTTGGCTTAGCACGCTACACTTACATGCTGCTTTCAAGTCTTTGCCATGGCAACGGGCAGCCAGTGGCTCGGATATACACCGAAGACGAGTTTGAGAGTCCCGGCACACAGGGCGCAATCCTTAACTTCAACCTGATGGATTACCATGGACAGATGATAGGGTACTCTCAGGTGCATTCAGTTAGCAAATTTAAATGTATTTCTCTTTCGGAACAATGTAATTACTGCGCTCGTCTGCAGTGCTGGTGAATATTGCAGCAGTTCAATTATTCTATTCCCCCTCAGGTGGACAAGCTGGCTAGTCTTTATAATATTCATGTGCGCACAGGTTGCTTCTGCAACACTGGGGCCTGCCAGCGGTTCCTGGGCATCACCAATCAAGAGATGAAGAGAAATCTGCAGGTGAAAAAAACGCAAATAAGAAAAATATGCAATATTCTAAGTATGATAAAAGGCAGTTTTGGTACGGATATAATGTATTTTCTCTTCCAGGCTGGCCATGTGTGTGGAGACAACATAGACCTGGTGAATGGCCAGCCGACAGGATCTGTGCGGGTGTCTTTTGGCTACATGTCAACCTTTGAAGATTGTCAAAACTTCCTGAACTTTATTGTTGACTGCTTTGTGGGGAAACCAGCGAAAGTGGACCAAGTTAGACTAGAGAAGCTAAAAACAGGCGCAGCATCCCAAGTCTTAAATCAAGATCTTCCACTCCAAATGACTAATGACAGAACTGATCAAATAGATGAGAAACATAATCCTACAGAACCGTCATTGAACAGGTGTGGAGGCGGAGATGCAAAAGATGCGAACAACCCCGGGGAGGCTTACACTCTGACCAACATCTACATATATCCCATAAAATCATGTGGAGCATATGAGGTTTGAGCATCTCTCTCTCTTTCTGTCTCTCTCTCCGACTCTTTCCCTCTCTGTTATATACTATGTGCTATTGTTAATGCAGGTCCACGACTGGCCAGTGGGAGCTTTGGGTTTACTGTATGACAGAGGTTGGATGGTGGTGAATAGAAACGGTGTGTGCTTGAGTCAGAAGAGAGAGCCACGTTTATGCCTCATTTGCCCAGAAGTCCACCTGTCATCAAATAAATTGCTTCTGCAGGCATCAGGTCAGAGATTTTATTGAAAATGAATACATTCCTTAACAATATAATTTTCAAGCAAATGGATTTTCTGCCATAAATGGTCTTGGAAAGAGGACTGTTTCCCTCTCCCTGCAGGGATGGATACAATTTATCTTCCTCTGCAAAATAACACTCAACTACACACAAGCCAACGGGTGTGTCAGAGTAAGGTTTGTGGTGACAGGTGAGTTGTCATTTTCAAAAAATCTCAAAGGAACAGCTGAAACACTGCAGGATATACTGTGACATATATCATTTGTAACATGTATTTGTACTTGTGTCGCTGTATTCTGCATTGCTCCTTTACTACATTGCTGTAACCTTGATACTTTTCTACAGTTTGTGGTATAAGAAAACCTCTCACTCAATTTCATATGAAATTTATGTTATTTACCATTTTGTCCAGAAACAAATAAGACATGATAGTAATCTCTCCTGACTGACACCCGTATGACAAATCACAAGTTCGAAAAAAAGCTATTTTGTCCACTGGTTCAGGGATTAGATGTAGCACCAAATCTCAGACCAAGAAAGCGGTATCAAACCCCATAGATTTCCCCAGCGGGGCCCTGAATGCAATCCTCCTCCTTCCCCCAGGGTGGAGACTGTCGACTGTGGGGATCAAGCTGCGTCGTGGCTTTCAGAGTTCCTCGGACAGCCATGCCGCCTGATAAGACAAAGTCCCGATTTTACCCGAGACACGAAAAAGATGCCTGTTGGAGGTAATCTTTTCTGCCGTGCTCTTATTTCTTTTGCCTACGACTTGTCTATGATAGGTGAACATTCTAGGCTCACAGGAATATTTGTTATAAACCCCATTTGGGTGCCGTGGCTTTCACCTTGCAGTAACTGGTGATGTTTCCACCCTCTGTATTACAGTACAAACTCACTTTTTCACTCACTTAGACTCTTTGAGGGTGGAGGTTGTTCAAACCAGTGAGCGGTGTGGTTGTCTGAAATGCATTAAAACACTGGGGTCTTTCCCTACTAGGGGCCACCTCCACTTCCCTCTCCTTGGTGAACGAAGCTCAGTACCTCATGATCAACCGTGCCAGTGTGAAGCTCATTCAGAAAAATATGAGTGGCAGGTTTAACACATAATGTTATTCAAGAAGTGATGCTGTAGTTAAAAACTTAATGACACATTGATAAGTGCACAATTAATCCTAGAGTGGTTAATTCACGTAACACAGCCATGTCCACATTCTCTTTCTCAGACAGGAATATTCGGGCGACCATCAGCTTCTTGACACACACAATCTCATTAGTCGCTTTCGAGCCAATTTAGTCATCGCTGGTGTGGAGCCATTTGAGGAGGATAATTGGTCACACTTGATTATTGGCAACACTCAATTCCTGGTGAGCTGACACTTTGAGATAAATGATGACAACTTCAAATGCATTAAAAACGGATTTTAGAAAATTAATGTGCTTTCTATGTGATTAACTCAAAGGTTGCAGGTCGATGTGGAAGGTGCCAGATGATTGGCGTTGACCAGGACACGGGGGCAAAAACCAAAGAGCCGCTACTGTCTCTCTCTGCCTGCCGCACTGGGAAGGTTAGTCAAAACCTGGGGCGCTGTGGTGGGGGGAATAGGGGTAGTGACTACCCAGGGCTGAGGGTTGTCACTAAAATGCCTTTTGTAGTGCTCATGTGTATATTTATAAATATTTTATACTTTTATTTCACACTGCTCTGGTTTTGAAACAGGGTTTCGTTGACATCTACAAAACTGCCAACAAAACTTTCTTATAAATATGATACAGCAACTGTTACCTGAGGCAAACTGGAACAAGCAGGATTAAAATTTGGCTCGGTTTTTCCTGTGCAGACTAAAACAAAATTGTCCTCCCTAGACAGATTTTGAACAGGTCAAAGTGCAGTTATGATAATCGATTAGCACCATCAGACTAGGGCTCATGTGTAGGTGTGTTTGAAGTGGGTTAAGTGCATGTTTATGACTGTACCTGTTATTGTGTGAATTTCTAGGTGACCTTTGGTGTGTACCTGACCCATCAGCTACCAAAGGACTCAACTACAGCCAGTACCCTCTCTGCTGGTACCATCATACAGACAGTGTCAGATATTTCTTAAATTGGTAATCTTTTAAATTTTGGCAACATCTTTGATGCTAGGCATTGCTGTGGTGTTTTTATCATGGCACTGGCAGAGATCACTTGTCAATCAAACAGTGGCCAATTATTTCAGCGTGGCTATAGCTTCTCATTTTAACAGCATATTTCTTATATTTATTCCAAACAAACTGCTGGTGCTGCTGATGGAAATGTAAAATGCAATTCGTGTGCACCAGAGGATTTTTCCCAGGAAAGATCTACCAGACACCGGGTGTTAAGCACAGCAAATGTAAAAGCTTTCATGAACTGGCTATAGGTTCAATGATCATTGTGTTAATCTGTGATAGATAATAGCAAAACATGAAAATATCATGGATTATTACTTCAATAAAATAATAACCTACATTGTCTATTTGTTTCATCAGCAATTTAAGATGAATTAATAAAGCCAATAAATATTTCATATTTAATAATATCTGTAATCTAAGGTCTACATTAATGTGTGACTAGGGAACTGGTTTATATTTTCATTCAACATAATCATGTTTGCAATTTAATGTAAGTTGATTGTTTTATCATTCACTGTAAATGTTCATTTTATGTAATAAAACGTGCAGCTCTATTTTCTGTTACACTTACAACAGAGTTAAAACACATTTGTCAAGGCAAAATATGTGTGCTTTTGTGGGGTTATGAACATAATGCAACGAATATAGTGAAACAAAATGTCAATACTCAATCTGTATTTAAGGTGGCCTATAATGATTATAATAAGGTCACTGTAACAACCACGTTCTACCTTAAGCCTCTTTCCTTGTTTTCCTAAACTGTACTTAGACCCGTTGCGCATTTGTTAGGTATAAAGTTAGCCACGAGCTATCTCGGTTATTCATGAATTATATGTGTGTCGCAGTTAGTGGAAATTGAATCGCTGCAGGATGAGGAAAAGGCTAACGGAGCAGGGAGATTCCGACCAAGTTCACAGGGCAGCCAAAGTCCCGGAAAAGAGGCACACATCGTGAGTTGGCTGTACATGCAGTTCGGTTGCACGTTTTAGACAGACTTTTTATGTCAAAGACGTCTAAACAGTCGTATTAAAAGACTACATCGACATTTTGGGAAATTGGCTGGTTCGTCAACTTACCTTTTACATGTTAGGATAGGGGTTTCGCTAAATCACCTCTTCCTCATCCTTTCTATACATTACCTTCAAACTGGGGCAGAGCAAAGTCTACATGTTAGGCTCAGATACAATGGTAATATTGCACAACAAACACTAGCAGCAGTTGATTGATGAAAAAAGTTGTCAGCAATATTATTTTCCTAGTCTGCATCACTTGGGTTGTTTGCTTCATGTTTCTTTAAAGAAAATGAGCTTCAAGTCAAGTGTCAATATTCCACTAGAAGTCAAGTGAAATAGTTGATATATAGTACTTGGTATTCTTGTCTTTTGTGGGGCCCTGTGGCTGCCTAAGGCCTTCGTCTGCTGTTGCCTAATGGTAAGACCACCTCTGTGTACATGCTAGCATATGTATGAGATCAAATAAAGGTTTTATGTCATATTTGAAAATGTACTTGTTACTGAAAGTGTCCCAGGTGTACCTGTATTCGTCAAAGCTCACAGGCAAAGTGGCAGTCCAACTGTAATGAAGCACAGTCATAATGTATTGCACATAAGTGTGTCGTAGAACAAAAGCGAGCCTGCATCAACCCCATGACATGGTCAAATCATGCTATGTAGTGGGAGGGGGATATAACCCAAAAACATTAGTTTGAAATGCATGTCGAATGTCAAGTCCATCTAATGTAATGAAGACTAAACAGTGAAACACAAAACAGTTATCCTTTTGCAAACGTTTATTTAAATCACAGAATGCAGGAAGGCCTGTCAGTTTAACTTTTGTGCAGTACAAAGTTGTGTGTTTGAGTATTTGTCCAGCCAACCATTCAGTACAAGAATATCAGTGAACAAAACATCAATCCCTAAAACCTCAACAAATCCCTAAAACCTCATCAATTCCAATGGAGCAAAATAACAGGAGTCAAATGGCTCCTATTACAAAAGCCTTGGACTCCTTGTTCCAGTTTGGCACTTCAGTCTCACTACAAAGAGGGTCATGACACTAAAATACACAAATACTCTTGTGTATCTTCATAAAGTTATAATAAAACAAGCTGACAGTTGTTGAAATATGACTCGTCACACTAACTTAGTTCGCTAGTCTCAATAGTTATCATTAGAACAAGATACATATTCACACCCTGATGCAACAGAAAGTTGCATGTGCACATATTTGGCAACTGTGAAATTAAATAGTTGTAAATGTAATGAGAGCTTGACTGAAGACGTTTAACTACAAATTTGGATTTCTTTTTGCAAATGCTGTTTAATTATTTGCATGTTATTGTGGATTTGTGAATATCAATATTTCTATTTGCTGAACGTTTGGTTTCACAACACTCCACTCCATCACATTCACAAATGTTTAATCTCTTTATTAACAGATTATGATACAAGACTACAAATGTGAGCACCCATTTGTAATTATCACAAATCTGAGTACACATTTACAGATGCATGTTCTTATTATCAAAGATGACACCACGGATTTGCACAATAAAGTGCATGATTGTATCCCCATGGAATACATTAACTGCACACTAATGTGAGAAGATAGACTTTGCAGTAATCCAGAGTTGGTGTTGTTCTTTTCCCGATGATCCTTTTGTCACATAAACTGTAAATTCACCAACAGGCCAATTTCCCAAAAAGTCAGTGTAGTCCTTTAAGCCAAGGGTTTGTCGCAGCCCAGGGACCCCAGGGATGTCCGTTCACTAAGCTATGGCAACGTCCCTGAATCTGATGTGAAAACCCTGCTTATATCAGTAGATTTCTGAGGGCTAAATGGGTCAAAGACTGACAAGATATTATCGGCCAATGTGGTAAATTATTCGACAGGGAGCTCAGAGGGAACATTGGCCCTGATGTGATTTTGTAGATTTTGCTTCTAAATACATTTCTGCCTGATCTTTTTGCTTGATCTTTGCTCTTCATTCTAATAATAATAAAAACACTACAAGATCAAATTTGTACTCATGTATGGTATGGGGAGTGCCACACCTTGACATACCCAGTTGATGCCTATCGGGGCCCTCATCTAACTAGACCTTTGTAGTTACATATGATTTAGCTCAGAGTTCATACTGGAGGTGGTGAAATAACAGTGGGGGGGATGAGAACGTATCAGGATAGTCATTCTTCACAGCAATCTTTTAAGTATTGAATTTTTTCAGTGACAATTATTTGGGTTGGACTCTGATGGGTGTGGACCGTTACAAACAGTGGCATTGTGTTGTTTTTTTACACGTTTTGTAAGACTTAAACCACTGGAGGGTCCCTGGCTCCTACTTTGACACCCATCAGACCAAGATATGCATGTTAATGGTCAGTCGTTAAGTTGTTTTTCTCTCTCTCTCTTTCTCAGGTCCCCTTGGTGGCTTTGGCTGAAAAGAGGCTTATTGGCCGTCTTTGTGATTTACATTTTGGCGCTTTTTACGCCGAGAATGTCCCCTGACTTAATCAAGCATCTCGTTTATTCTCACAGAAGTGAGTTCCTTCCCCGGACACTATTCAAAAAAGGTCCTAAAGTTACTTTGCAATTAAACAGCCAACTTAAACAGTGAGTGTGGCACCCAGCACACTCACTTTTCACCCTGCTACCGTCTGGCAGACGGTACAGGAGCGGTCAGTCACGCACTTCACGACTGAAGGACAGTTTCTACCTACAGGCCATCAGGCTACTGAACCGCTGAACTATACCTCATACTTTATGAACAATACTTATATGCAATGCACATGCACTTTATACCTTAATCTGTTTTTATTGCTACTTTAATTTTATTCTATTTTATCTTTTTTATATACTAGATGTGTGATTCATGTGTACCTACCTTGTTGGAATGTGCCTCGTCCAAAAACATTTCATTGTACAGTATGACTGTAAGTGATGCTGTACATTTGACAATAAATGACTTGAACACTACACCATCAGTAGGATTCTGGGTAAGGGACCTGCTCAGCCAATCA
>CABFOQ010054821.1:3316-22889 GCA_900660455.1 Gephyroberyx darwinii | reverse complement strand
ATTCTATTTTATCTTTTTTATATACTAGATGTGTGATTCATGTGTACCTACCTTGTTGGAATGTGCCTCGTCCAAAAACATTTCATTGTACAGTATGACTGTAAGTGATGCTGCACATTTGACAATAAATGACTTGACTTGAAAATAAATGACTTGACTCTGCGTAATAGTCAAAGAAAACAGGAATAAACACTGGGGAGACCAGGTGGTGTCTATGGCTGAAAAAAACAAAACCTTGCCAGTGTATTGGTCCATGCTTCCATCTATGCTGATCCTGGTATAGATCCTTGGTACCCTACCCTAAGGTACCTTAGCAGTTGTGTCTACCAAGGTGTGAGAACAAGGTGTTTGTAGAGCTGCAAAACATTTGGCAAACACTTGTTAGAGCCAGCACAGCACCAAACATTTTGACACTGAATCATCTTCAACAGTAGTGTTGTGTGAAGACCAATTGTCACACATATGAGTTAATCAACAGAAAAGGGATGCCTTTAATAGTGGTAAATAGCGACAAAGGCTGAAATTAAACTAATTTCTTCAAAAATATGCAGTTAAGCACCTTCCTGTGTCCTGTGACTACCTTCTCTCGTGTCGTAATGACGAGCAAGCTGTCTGTCTGTTTTAATTACTGTTATCCAAACAGGTTATTTCGGTACATGGCCCGAAGGCCCAATCTGGAATTACAGTGAAGCAACCTGTTGAAACGTCATTGCCCTATTACTGGCTTTGTTTCTAACAGTTATTACCATGTATTATGACACTCTCAAGGTTTTCTGTTTGTAAGCACTGGAGTAAAAGAGTTATGATGAAAGTCCCCAAGAGCTTATTTGCCATCGACAAGTCAAACTCTTCAAGAGCTTATATGGATATACTCATTATATTGTACCATTAAAGATTTAGAGACTTTATCTAACAATGAAAAATATTAGTTTCATTTTGTTTGTGGTTTTGCCAAATTGCGCATTAATTATGTGTGTACATCTACATCTACATCTACATCTACATAAAAATATTACATCAATGCACTGAAACTGTTTGATTTTTAAATAAGCAAAGCTTCCCAGTGGCAGTTTGTCCCTGAATATAGCTCCATTATAATAATGGAAACAGTAGGTGGAGTAATTATTTTCACAGAAGCTTAATAATAGGTTTAGCTCAATGGATTATTTGTTCTGGGTTATGTAAATACAGTGCATTCTAATTAACGTAATTGGGAAAACAGAAAGACCTAATTGGAAAACATCACATGGCATGGTTGTGTGCTTTGATTAATAAAAAGATCATGATCACGGAATACACACTTGTGTACAGTATGCGTTAATTACTGGTAGCTTATCAAAAGAGGGGTACCTCACATTTTTTAATCCATATTTTTGATCCAAATTCAGACATAACATTTGAAGACAATAAATACATGTAAAGTTATTCATTGTTGCAATAACTGTTGCACTTGTGATTCAAACCACCATGCCATGCAGCATCCAATGGACAAATGGAATCATGACAGCATCTGATGGATACAATTCAGTCCTCAGATACTTTGTTGATGATTGATGGATGTGTCACAGCACATTGCAGGAAGCTGTGGTGTTGTGTCTGTAGAATAGTCTTGAGACAGTGTTCCCTTTATAGGGCATGCATTTAACTTTTACAACACATGAACAATCAATTTATAGCGTATAAACTCTGAATCGCATTACAGCATGTCTTTGGATGAGAACAACATTTATTAAATTCCAACACTTCCGTTCTCAAATGAAAGTGTTGGCGTCTTCACATGCAGATTAGTGTTAAAGCTGAGAGACAGACTAGTCTGATCAGTCTGTGGAAATGATCACCAAGTGTCTCAACATGCTGATTTATTCCACTGAATGAGGCAGGACAAGTACTGTAAGTGACAAATATGTATCTGTATGCATCTGTGAAAGCCCATGCTTCCATGATTATAGCATTTAATAACTCCCTCTCAGTAACACATTGACATTGTCCACCCAAGATCATCACCACGATGGCTTGATTTACCAACCCCCTTGAAGGGGAAAAAAAATCTCATTGAGGAGACGGATTGCTGAAAGGGCTCTCCAGCAGGCCTATAAATCATTCTTTAATCAGAGCACACGGAGTGTGAGGTTACACACTCAGACCCCACATTAGCACCACTGACTCTGGTTGTCTATGGTTCTGCTCCTGCCTTTCCATCTCTTTCTTTACTCTCCTGTCCTCCATCTTCTCTCATCCTCTCCACTCGTCAATATACTGTAGCACGTCTTTTACTGAACCTCTAAGGAACCGAAGTTGTTTGGGATTTAAACTAAATGTGTTATGGGCCAAACGGGCCAGTTGGATACACCCTTATTAACTATGAGCAAACAAAGGAAAATACCCCAGGAGTCTACAAGAGCAGTGGTGGAAGAAGACTCACGGGCAGGCTGCACGGTTATAGACCTTGGAATGGACTTGACTATAAGTAAGGAGGGCACTTCAACAGAAGAGATAACAACTCTTAAGGGCCTCAATATACATCAAGGGAAGAGAGTAAGAGATGTTTGTCAGTCAGTCAGTCGGGTGAAGTCCAGCTGCAGGAAACAAACCATAGCTCGCAGGATATCAGTATCCCTGTTACTGACGAGGCAGGCACTAGCAGTGAAATGCTAAGCTAGGAGGGCATCCAGGCCAGCCAGTCAAGAAGGGAAAAGCACGCTGGGAAAAAAGCTGGAGTAAAATGTCCAAGGGCTACTGACAGGAGTGAATGTGAAGCTGTGAATACAGAGTTGATAAGGGTGCTTGATAGGCTTAAGGGAACAGTTGAGAAAATGCCAGAATAATATTTACAATTATGGGATAGAAATGTTTGGAGTTTGAATAAATAAAGAAAATAAAAAATAGTCTCAGCACCAATTAAGTCCAGGCGACAGCAAGCAGGAAATTGACCGACTTGTCCAAGAAATGAGGCAGCTTAGGAAGAACTAGAAAAGGTGCACATACATAGGGAAAGGTAAAGGAAGATAGATCTCCCGCCAGAAATCCCACCAATTGGAGCGATAAAACACCTGGACCTCTTTAGCCCCAGGGCCTCACGGAGTCCCCAACTGACTGTATAAAAGTGCACCAGACATGTTGAGATTCTTGAGAAAGCTTATGAAGATAGTATGGAAGAAACAAGTTATTCCTAGATCAAGGTATATAGGGCAGGTGGTATTTTCATTCCCAAAGAGAAATATTCGGTAGATATTGGTCAGTTTCAGCCTATTTGCCTGAAGGTTTTCTTTAGTGTAGTAGTGCAGAGGCTGTCAAGATACCTAGAAAGCAATAGGTTAATTGACACAGCAGTGAAAAAAGATGGAATAGCAGGCTTTTCTGGCTGCCTGGTACTAATTCAATCAGCCAAGAAGGAGAAAAGAGATCTCCATATGGTATTTCTTTGCTAATGCCTTTGGCTCTGTGCCACATAAGTTACTGTGGTAGACTTTTGATTTTTCCAGAGTTCCCACCATCAATAAGCATCTGGTCAGGACATATTTTCAAGATATTCAGATGTGCTTCTCAACAGCGGAATGGCAGCATCTGGAGAGAGGCATCATGGCAAGGTGCACAATTTCCCCTCTAGCTTTCACCATGGCTGTGGAAGGAATCATCTGGGCATTATGGGAAAAACTGCAGGGAGGGCTGTGCCTCCTACCCATTAGGGCATATATGGATGACATGACTACGGTAACTACAACACCTTAAAGCAAAAGGTAGCTGAACAAATTAAATGATAACTTAAACTGAGCTAGGATAAAAGTTAAACCGAGTAAGTCTAGGAGTATCTCCATTGTCAAGGGGAAACTGGCAAGCAAAAGATTTTACACAGATGAAGAAGCAATTAGACAGTGTTAAACAGTGAATTACATACATGTTAGAAAAGCCTGTCAAAAGCTTAGTAATGTGGTATGATGCTCAGCTCTGAGGACTCAAAATATATGTCAGTGTTTAAAATCATACCAAGAACTTTTGTTTCATCATTTATCAAAAAATACAAATTTTTAGTGAAATAATCACACAATTAAATTTAAAATAATTAAAACATATTAAACTAATAATAATAATAATTAAATAATACATTTGAGAAAACCTTACTAAATGGTGTAGCATATACATTTCTGAAAAATCTAAAAACTTTGATCTGTATCAGTAAGAAGTATCAACTGAGTAAGAATGTTTTATTATGTTTTGATTAATTATGAAAAGAAAACAGTTCTTGATACTGGACTCAGACTTTTGGACCCCACTGTATCTGCTACTTAGATGCTACAGATTGGTGAAAATATTAAACCTCCCCTTTGTCGAACCGTTTAAAAATTAATTAATTAATTAATTAATTTTTTTTTTTTTTCGTAAGACTTGAAAAAAAAATATTGCTGCCTCCTGTAATTAATTACATAGAGTTTGTTGGGAGGAGTGTGAAAGACTTCTGTAATATGTGGCTTTTTCATTTAAATTAGCTTTAACATACTTAAAATTATTGGTGTAATACATTTTATCCAAAGTAGGTTTTTTTCAGTGCTAATGAGTGTAGCTCAAGTACCCCCATCTCAGTGCAGTGCCATGTGAGATGTTGTTGGAGTCCAAGCCACTTCACATGCAAATTAATTATCCTTCGTTACGAGTATATCATACACCTTTAATGGCTATATCTGGTAGCGTGCATTGCATTTTCTACCTCCTTTCATTTTGGCCATGTGATTTGCACATGAGGGGTTAGTACTTGAGTACTGAAATGAAAGTAATCAGATCACTTTACTGAGTTTGTATAACAGAGTATATTATGTTACTGATTCAAATTTTAAGAAGGTAACCAATAATTTGTAATGAATTATATTTTGAAAGTTACCTTCTCTACATTGAGTATCATTCAATGTACAGTATAGTGGCAGTTGAGTTGTTGTAGTCTATACAGTTCATAGAGTTCAACCTCATTTCATTCCATAACATTCAACTGTTACAACTACGTTGAAGACATAATCATTATCTTTCTGAAGGATTGCTCATATCCCTTGTTTGGGGAAGGAGGGAAACATCAGAAGCTTTGGTGTGTGTGCACACTCTTAGCTTGGTCACAGATGAGCCACCTTGTGCACCCACCCTGTCTTCACTGAATATGTTTTCCTTCATTCCACTTCAAAAGCAGTCTTACACTGATAGTGTAGCAGCATTTCAAGCTTCAGTACAGGAACATCACAGCTTGCTTTCCTTAGATGTGTCAGCTCCATCATCTGGAGCCTTCTTAGTTGTCATCTTCTTCAAATGACATGTGTTCAGCCTGACTAAGATGGGGAAAAGAAGACTATTTTCATTCTGTGCATTGAGACATTATCGCACTCAATTTGAGGGTCATGTATAGAACTTAATTCACATGGTATCCCTTTAAAGGGGAAACTGAATATTGTGTCACACAGATGTACATTCCCAAAGAGAATTGCCAAATATGCATTGAGAAGTACATTACCTACTTCAGAACTGATAACACAACCACAGATGGGCAAAAATATCTTCTAGCAAAATTACAAATGAAATAAAATGTATAAAAATAAATTACAAATTACAGGTGTCAAGAAAAGTATTTAATTAAGCAAGGGATAATACATGCTGAGGTACTCAAAAGTAATTAAATATATATTTCAAATACATTTAATTTAAATACTGCCCATCTATGAGCACAACTATAATGTAAATCACATTCAGATGTAGACTAATACCAATAATACAATTATTACTCTCAGTCCCTAAAGTCAGTCTCCCATGCCAACAGCACACAGCGGTTGGTTTTTTGTCTCCGTTTTTAGGAAAAAACAATTAATGTTCACAAGTAGTTACTGGACTGTCCTAAGCCATTAGTTTCCATGAGTGGAGTTGGAGAGTTTGTTGACATTGAAAGCAAAAAGCGAAAAGAAAAAGGTGCCGCTGAAAAAGTCAGTGAGAAAAAACTGAAGTCTTTTTATGTCCCAGTCTGTCTCTGCTGCAGATTGGGAGTCAAAACTCTAAACTCAGAAAGGATTACAGAGACTGTAATAGTATTGAATAATCATAATTATACTAATACAAATGACTTCTAATACTACTATTGGTTACAAGGCTATGTGGTCAACAAGTAAGCCAATAATAATTGCAGTGCAGACACTTTAAAAAAGAGGTGAAGTCCTTCATTTCTAAGGACAGAAGACTATTTTCACTCAAGGCTAACAGATCAATGTTATCTATAAGATACGAGCACCTGCACATTCAGACTCAGAGACCAGAAGAAAGTGGACAAAAGGTCCTTCTGGTGCCGGTAAATGTATCAAGAATATCTAAAAGCAATGGAAGCTACAAATCCTCTAATGCTACAACAAACACATAATAATGAATGGCATTCTGAAGTTGGGCACGTAAGGTTATACACATATACAGGTACAAGGTCAAAGGTTACAGGACAATACATGAACAACAGGAAAGTTGTTATCACAACAGCTATGTGGCCTTGCCTGGTATGTCTTACTATTTTCCATCTCCCCCAGCACTTCTGCTTCCACAGTTCAAAATGATTTGTTCATTCATTTTCACCCGGCACTAGTTAGAAATGATGCAGAGTCACATAGTAAGGAAGCAGTATGGAGATCAGTCTCATAAGGAGGCAAATACAACTACTACAGACTAACACCATATATGACTATAATACGTATATGTCAGGTACTATGTTATAAGCGATTTGTATCTGTAACTCACCATTTTAAAAAGTGCAAACTGATTTGTAAATACGTAAAAACATCTGTCAAATGCTTTTTCATTTTAATCAATATATCATGACTTGTACATAAACGCTAACATTTTGGTTATATTTTACATATTCTTTTTAAAAATATTTTCACACAAAACATTTGCATAGCTTAACCATATTCATAGTCCTTAAACATGAGAAGTTTGCATTTGCAGTAAATATTTCTGAATCTTCATCTATCAGGATGGATACTTGTGCTACTGTTCTTGCACCTATTTTGCTGAGGAATCCACAAATGCTAGATATGTTACGCTGGAAAGAATAACCAAGAAACTAGCCTTTCTGTTTGGGCATTCAGTCTTCAAAATAAAAGTGTAACAATGCAGATTTAACCTAATTCCTTTTTACTTATTCATCAAACCCATAAGGGAGAACTCGGATTAATGTTGGATGTCAAATTAATGTTGAAAAATATCATAATATGTATCCTTTTTAAAATAAAAAGGATGCATATATTACATATCATTCTGAACACACAATTAATTGGACATTGCACAGGTCACCTTTCACTGTTGCTGCACAGAATCTATGTCAAAATATTCCTATACACCTACACTTTAACAACACACTAAGTTTTAAAATTATGGCAAGCTGTTCATGCATGCATTCAAGCTGCACCCTAAAGGTTCTATGTTTTAGTGAAGGAGGACTGAGACTTGACCTAACTGAAAATAGCACTGCATCCTTCGAAGCCACAGGTGGTACTATGAGATAACTGTAACCTCATAATCTTCATCCACACCTTCTGCTTCAACTGCTAGTGGGAGCTGGACTTTCCAGGTTTCCTCTCACACTCCAAAGACATGCATGCCAGGTGAATCGGAGAATCTAAATTGCCCAAGTGTGAATGTGAGCGTGAGTGTATTTGTCTATGTGCTCAGCGTGTGATGGACTGGCGAAGCTGTCAAGGGAATTTCCCTGCCTTCCACCCAATGCATGCTGGAATAGGCTCCAGCCCCCCCATGACCCCATGAGGAATAAGCGGGTGTGGAAAATAAATGATGTAATCGAGAGAAAGCACTCAAAGACAACTTCGAACAAATAAGGGCAGAAGCCAATATCCTCAAACTGTTACGAAAAAAGGATTCAAATTTCCTTACAACTTTTCCAATATGGGCAAATCACCTCTCAGGTGATCTACATTACAGCCGCATTACAGGTGATTTGCATAGATGGAGCATGAGAAGCAGAGCTATTATACAGCTATGAGGTGGTGTTCAGAACATTAAGCTCAACAAACACTAGCCTTGTTGTTGTAATGATGAATCTTGCTGAGACTTTTTAACTATCGTGCTCAAAAAAGTGTGTACTGTGAACCATTGCCCCTCCCACCATCCAAACACAATAAGCACAGGTGCATACTTATTGGTCAATTGTGTGAACCACCACCATAATGATATCACTGCCCCCACTGGCTTATAGTGATATCAACCATTGGCCTAAATCTACATTCACTAGCCACCTAATCTATATGCCACAGGGTTGCGTGTGAGTGCAGGTCTGTCACTGGGGTTATCAAATGGTCTCCTCCAATCCTCCAATCACAGATGTTTTGTTGATTTAGGTCCACAACACATCCAGAAGGCTCAACAGTGATTTCCCAGAACCACCCGCCTTGACTCCATCACCAAATACAGCTAAAGTTGCCTATACCATTGGTTCTCAATCCTGGTCCCGGAGGCCCAGAGCCCTGCTGATTTTCTGTCTTACCAAGTAGTCAACAGCATTCACTTGGTGTTCCAGGTGTAACTCAGTTCCTGATTAGATTTGTTGTAATGAAGGTTGTAATGAAAACCAGCAGGGTCCCGAGGACCAGGATTGAGAACCACTGGCCTACACTACCCTGTAGTTCCCAACATTGCTCAATAATTCTTGAATTTGCTATTGATTTCAACAACAATAAGCTAATGGGATGGCTTACACTGCTGGCTTGGAACGGCCCACTCAGCAGATGAGAAATCTGTACTGTATCAGCAAATATAAATAAATAAATCATTATTAATTCTACTGTATAACGTTTGGTGATGTTAAATAACTCTGATGAGCCCTACACCGGCTAACAAGTAGCAAACTGGATCACCTGACTGTGGTTTCACCAAGGGCCAAGAGGCATGTTTGAAGCCAAATATATAAACATAGTCTAACTTGACACAACACTGTAGTGGCCACACCCATCACACACAAATGCATATCAAATGCTGTAATTTTAAAATGTGGCTATGAAACATACAACATACAACAAACATTCATTGTGTCAGGTAGATAATTCAATGGTTTTCTCAGCAGTGCCACTGCTTTGGACCATTCCAGGAACCAGGAACCAGGAACCAGGATTGACTATTGTGTTAATACATTTCCTCCAATTGGCAGAGCCAACTGCAGACTCTTAGGACTTGCAACCCCAGAATGCCGCCGATGAGGCTGGAACATGCTGCAGTACAACGACTGTGAGAACAAAGAAATAGTAATGAAAATTGGCTTTGCGGTGTGATCTATGTATGAATTAGTGAAGTTGAGCGCTTTTCTTTAAATACTATGTGTGTTTATAGAGATAGTCATCATGTTGTTGGCTGTTAACATTCGCTCAAAATCTACTTATATTATTTGCTAATCCAATGCTTGTCATTTAATCAAATGAAATCAAGTATGTGGTAATATGAAGTGTGACTTTGTTGTTATGTTTAATAGCAGCTCAATTAGCTAAACGGTCTGATAGGATAACTTTGTGGCTGTTTCATGTAATGCAAATTTTCACAAGTGAGAGATTGTAAATGACCTAGGGTTCATTTCATAGTTTTGGCAATTTATTGGATGGAAGAAAATCTTATAAAGTGATTTTCAATGGAAATGTATGTTTTCCACAATAATTATTTTCTCTATAGTGGTTGTGGCTTGCAGTTTCTGTCTCATTGCTTATGGACTTCATTGTTAGACA
Organism: Gephyroberyx darwinii; assembly: GCA_900660455.1. Taxonomy (NCBI): domain Eukaryota; kingdom Metazoa; phylum Chordata; class Actinopteri; order Trachichthyiformes; family Trachichthyidae; genus Gephyroberyx; species Gephyroberyx darwinii. The sequence continues at coordinate 13,158 of CABFOQ010054821.1, read as the reverse complement.
TTGTTAGGATATCTACAAAACAAACACACAAGTGGAAAAAAAACAACTGACACTTTAGATATGGTGATCTAAAAGATCTCTCCACAGCCACATTGTAATACTAGACAGTTCTGTCTACCATGCAAAAAGTCTGACAAATCACCAAAAAGATCATCTCCTGTTTTTGCAGTTTTAGCATCCCTGGACCTTGTTTTTTATATTCTGATTCTCCACCCGTGTGTCACTGGTGCAGGGAGAAGTGATGAATGATGGAAGCTTTTTTGTATCCTATTTTTTTCATCCTACTATATGGTGGCAATGCTATCTCCACTGACAGACACTGGCTGCATGTGGTGTCTTCTCTCAGCACTGCTGGAATGGCATGGGTATGGAGGCAGCCCTCTGTGACAAGACAAACTAGGCAGAAAATTGAATACCGCCATCAGTATTTGCTGCAATCAATTTGTTTTTATTAAATATTTATGCACCTATCCTAATGCTGTCTGCTGATAAAGTCCTCTCTAGATCATGTCTGTGGAGCCATATCTACCAAAGCTGTGACAAACAGGACGGTGCTTCCCAGCTCTGCATGGGAGCTCGGTAAACAAAGTGTGAGCCCAAATGTAGTAAAACAGCAGTGGCAACATTGTCACCACATAATTAAGTTATTCTAGTAGTTGTACAAGAACACCCAGATTGTTTCTGCTGCATGTTGCTATGGTCACTGCTATGCAAATCCTCTCCCAAATCCTGATAAGTACATTAATTGAGACTAGATTCCCACAGGATAAAGGCACCGTGTCTGCATGGATGAGAGTAAATGACTTCTGAATATGTAGAGGGGACCAAGAAGGATTTAAACATAAATAATGAATACTCCAGAAACTCAGAGTGCTCTAAGAATTCACCCTCACACTTCAATAATAGATATGGTTTAGTGCTCTGCCAATCCATGTGAGGATTCATACATACACGTTTCTGAGAGTAAAAACAAATAATGAGTAGAATGAAACTCATATTGCATCATTTGAAGTCCATGCTTAGTCTTTTTAGCTCTGAATATGTCTCATTTTAAAGTGGTAGGAAACCATCAAAAATGAGGATAAGATGTGTATTATGTGGGTCTGTTTTATTCCATAGTGTTACTTTGATCTGTGGGAGTGATATATTGGAGTCATGTGTTTAAACCAAGTGTTGCTGACCTGTGATTGACAGATGACCTGTACTTGGATGAAGATGAAGAATAAATGGAGGTGGTTGGAGAACAAATGCCATAATGCATGAACTCTGAAACGCAATGCAGTGTCGTGGACACAAATTATGAACATTACATTCTTCCGCAACAAATTGGATTATAAAACAATAACATAAATTGGATTGTGTGGTAATACCACAAATTGGACATGACATACTTCACCTGGTTGTCACATGAAAAGGCTTGGTAATGGTTACATTTTGGCCAGTAAGACAGATGTTGGTTAAGGTTAGGGTTAGGGTAAGGTTTTGGTTAGGGTCCACACCCTTACTAGTGTCAAACGACTGCCTGTTTCTAGTTTCTCTCACTTTTCGTGCACAGAGCGCGTATTTGCATTATAAGACATAATGCTTATTTTACAAAATTTCGGCAAACCATGCTATCATTTCCAGATGTTGATATCAGTCATTTCTAAGTTACATGAATTAACAAGGAAATTAATGTATTTGCAAGCATAATAATAGATATTTTGCAAACTGCTTCATGTAAAGAGCACATAATATCTATCTCTGTTATACATGCACTCTAGGAAAGATCATTAACTCTCTCCCCCAGAGCTATAAATGAGACAACTAAAACTCAAACATCTGAAGTTACATGAACATAAAAACCTCCAAACCAAATGTCAAAGCTTTGTGACATCACTAGTTCCTGGCTTGAATGAATTCTCAAATTGAGTGGCCTTCCCTTTAACTAACTACTGGATCTATAGTGTAACAGAAACTAATAGTTGCCCTAGCCCACCAATAGCAACAAGTTTGCTTTCACAGTGAGAGACTTGTTGTATTCAGTGTCATTATCAGTATAATTTCCTATTTCCCAGTTCTGTATCAGATGGTCTCACTAAGGGACAGCTCTGATTCCTAAGTAATTTTGTTTGATTCAATATTGTTGTGGCTCAGAATAAGGGTAGGGAATAGGTACTCCCTGTTTGTGTGCTTTTCACAGGGTATTAGCCATTCAGAATAAAGAAGATGTGGAGATGCAATCTAAGAAAGACTGAAAGAATCTAAGAGCCACTGAAAAGACGTTGAAATCGACTTCATGGCTGTGAATTGCCTCTGATTGCATTTAAGCAGTACAAAAGGGGGGGTGGGTAGTCTTATACACACTGTGATCAATAAGCAACAGAAGCAGCACTTTGTCTGTGTCATTGAAATCCAAATACAACTCGCAAAATCCATCAGCCATGTGGTTTGTCTAAGTCAATATGAAGTAGTCTTCAGAAATATTAAAAATGAATAAATTGCCTCATTTTAAATAACACTCATGTCCTTCCCTGATAACAGCTGAATGTCACCTACCAATACACAATCCTCCACTAATGACTACAGCTACCACTAAAGCGCTGGTGCCTCTAAATTGGAAAGCTTGCTACATGGAGTTGATGGTAAACGAATCAGTGACAGAGATGTTAGAACACTAGTATTGGTATATGGTAGTAGGTATATGGACAGTTCACAAGTGGTACAGAAGTAAATATAAATGTGCAATGTTCTCTCATCTCATGTAAACATTAATTGATATCAAAGGAGATGATTATTGATAGCAGTTTTTGACTGGGAGATGGATGACACAGAGATTAACAGAAGATGACAAACAATACAATTTGAAAGATTGTAACAGTCTTAGCGTCATGCTGCATGCATCAAACTAAGAGTTATACAATGCCTATTTCACCATTTTCTGGATCTTGGTTAATTACTTATGGTTGGTTAATTACTAATTCTTATCTGCATTGTCTAATGCAGATAAGAACTAGACTCCAGTAATCTCTGTAAAGTCAAAGTCACTGTCTAGAGTCTATGGATCATATTAGTTCCATTTGCTGAAATAAACAAGAAGATTTCTGCACCATTATTTAAATAGCAACAAAACAGACTAACGTACGTGTGATACCATGCCATAGTGCAAACACTCCTCTCTAGAAATGAGTCATACATTAAAACAGTTCAACGTACCTAGCCTCCTGTGTTTCTACTGTTTGCTCAAGGTAAAAATAATCTGATTTTTGGGATACATCTTGGCAGGTTATAGCTTATTTTTCCCGGTGGCTGCCAAATCTGTGGGTGTTGACATTGGACCCTGATCCTCCATGCAAACAAATGGGAGAGGATCAGAAATATTTGCTGTATTCAGAAAACTGCTGAGCGCTGTCAAAGCAAACTGTGCGACAATTATAAGATTCCACAGAACATTGAGATGCTCAGCGGACGACCAAGATGGTGTCATTTCTAAACCATGTCCCCTTTTTGTGAGAAACAAAAGAAATCAATACATCAAAATTGTTTTGATTTGAACAACATGGGCAAAATGTCAGCAGCAATTAACCGACACTGTGGTTGGCGGGGAGAGAGGTAGCCCGCTGTTCAATGGCCTTTAGTCAGTACTTGGCTTTTGTGCATATTGTCTTTTCTTGGTAGATCAGCACCAAATAATACCAATAATTAGTAGAAGTAGTATCAGTAGCAGTACTCAATTAAATAAATAACACAAGAACAACATCAAATAATGAAATGGGCAGGCAAACACAAAACAATTACATAAAAACAAGTCAGTTTTGAGGATTTGAAAGATTATGTTCATTTTGATTCACCTGGCAGCCTGGTGCCCTGATAGCAAAAGCCTGACATAAGCCTGATGTGAAAAGTCCAAGAGGGGATCTTTGTCATGTAATACTTCCTATAAGTCCTGCACATTTTAAGATGAGTGTGACTTGAATTCTGAAACTCACCATTGCCAGATAACAGAGAGGCTACTATTAACTTCACACTGGATTTGTATTCAAATACATCTACAAATGTGCACAATGTGTTATATATCCAGCAGTGCATAATGTCAGGTTTTCCACTTTAGGTAGCAAAACTTTGTAATGGGTGGAATAATTTAACTGTGAAGTCTTGATATCATGGCGATATTGTGATTTGATTATCTCTGAATAGCGTGAAACTAAGTGAAAAATGTGTGTGGACAGCTCAAGTGGTTGGCTCAAGTGGACAGCTGAGTTCTGTGTAGAGGAAACAAAAATTTCAATCACTTCTGCTGATCAAACTGTAGCTTTTCAGAGGAACGATATTTCAAGGAAAGCTATTGTACGATTGCACAATGTTATACTTTAAAGTGTTAGACCTCATCCAAAGTATCCAATGTCAAAACAAATTGTTTAAGGTTTTCTGTATTGGCATCACTAGGACAACAAGAAGAAAGGTAAGATGTGTCATTACTGTAGGCAGCTCCTACGTGTTACTTTGTAGAAGCTTGGCAAGGCTGGTCCCTTTCAGTGGTTTATTTACCTACCTATGTTCTTTGATGGAAACAGAAGCTCACATTGAAGAAAGTGACTATACCTCTACAATGGTGTGAGACAACCACTGTTGACAAAGTCAACAGACACAAATTGCTGTTGTGTAGAGTTATATATATATATACATTTTTATTTTTATTTTTTGGGGGGGGGCATATCATATTCCTTTGATTTGAAGAGGTTGGTTATTAATTGGAAATCAAATGAGGAGAACACCGTAACACCGTGTTTGCTTACATGATGTAGGAACTATGTGTACAAAAAACCCCTGCTTGAGTCTGGTGAAGGCACACACACAAGAATGAAAGTCACAATGCCCTAAAAATGTCAACATTTTCTGAAAACTTGCCTGAAAACATGACAAAACTATTGCATATTGCAGAAGCTTGTAGTTTCAGAGCAATTTCTGGAATACCCACACACGTCAAGTCGAAGTACTGTAACATCCTGTTCTACTCGCTGGAAATGAATACACTTATTGTACAAGGTTGTTATGCTGAATAAAAATCATTTTCAACTTCAACTTTCAACTTCAAATCCTAAATTCTGTCGGCAGGAGTTACCTAGGACTATTTCTGTCACATTGTACAACAGTACACGAACGTTATGTGATATACAAGTAATTTCAGGGTTTAATATCGTCATAACAGTCATAGTGACTGTGATCAACCTACACACACTGTCCTGTAGGTGTGTGTGTGTGTGTCTTTGTGTGTGTGTGTGTGTGTGTGTGTGTGTGTGCGCGCGCGCGCGCGCACGTGCAAGTGAGGGGTGGAATGAGCCCAGTCCTGGTTTAGCATCTTCAGAAGAAATCCCTATTAGTTGCTTTCACAGCTCAGTCTCCTGAATTGCCGCCCTGAGGCCAAGAGTTCATATATTCATTCATTCATATTCCCTGTGAAAGATGTGAAGGGAGACGAGTGCAATATTGTCCATAAGTGTAACTATTCTAGTGTAATGGGAAGCCTCCTACAGTAGCTGCTGTCCATGCGAGCAGACTTAAAGTGGTAGATTCATTCTGGGTTGGGTGTGTGTGTGTGTGTGTGTGTGTGTGTGTGTGTAGGGAGCAGGGGGTGGAAGCATTAGCATTGGCACAGCATTAAAGAGACTTGTAAAAGCAATGAGTCACTTAATATGACTGATCGCCAACTTTTAGGACTTTTAGAACTGCAAATTATTAGTAGTGCCTAGGAATCCACCGGCTTAACGTAAATCCTTGAAAGAGAATTGGAAGTCTGTGAAATGACAAAAAATTGGACCACTCCACCATGTATGCAGACACACTGTGCAGATTATAGCACAGGAAAAGGCCATGAAGTTTTTCATGTTGCACATTGAGGATCATTAAGGAATTCACCGCATCACTGTAATGCAAGAAAACACAGAGATTTTTTAAATTCTCTTTGCCTCCACAAAGTTTCAGTCCTGAACCCACAGGCATTCATTCCAGCTATAAACACGAGTGTCCTTGCAGTCCAGAGCCAATCTTTCATGCACAATCTCAGAGTGATACATCAAAACAGTAGAGTACAAAATGTACGAACGATATTAAACAGCATCTCTGACTGTTAAGAATTAAAAGGTTAATGAAACTCCACATCTTGTTTTATATTCATCATTTTGATGATGACCATGGTCCCAAGTGATCCCTGCCCCCGAATCACATTTCATTAATACAGGCTCAGCTCCATGGCAGGCTGACAGAGAGGGCGTCTGAACAAAAAAACCTGTGTTAGTGCACAGGTAATTTGGAAATCATACTGTTTTATTCCACTGCTTGTTTCTTGGGGGGAAGCATTTGTTGCTGGAGTGATTTATGGAAGTATCTGATGATGTATAGGTTTATCTGTTTTTTATTTAGTTTGAACTGAAACAGAGTGACAAGAAATGAGAAAAAAAGAATCCTAAGAAAAATGTTGTGCAAATTATATGTACATCATTAAACTTTTTAGTCTGGTAACATTTGATGACATTATTCAGAATCAGAATCAAATTTATTGGCCATGTACATTCGCACATACAAGGAATTTGACTCGGTGACGTTGGTGCATTAAAAAACAGACAGACACAGCAATCAAATAAAGAAATTCAAACAGTCAAACAATATATACATATATACAATGAAAAAAATAAATAATTAAGTAATTCTTTGTAAGCCCCACTGCCATGGGGAAGAAGCTGTTCAAGTGCTGGGAGGTTTTGGTCTTGACAGACCACAGCCTCCTGCCAGGGGGGAGTTGAAGATGGAATGATGCTATCTGGTGGCCAGCTAAAAGGGCTTGATGGATGACTTCATAAAATGTGTATGCTTTTGTAGTATAAAAAAGAGCCACTTGTTTATTTCCTTGAGTACATCAGTATGGCAATAACCCCAGGGAACCGAGAATATCATCTGTTTAGGAGGATATTTTGCTTGTATGAAAATGGTCTGATGCCTCAGGAACCATATTAACAAATCATCTCATCTTGCTGCTAAAAGCAGGCTAGCTTTTAACAAGGAATCCTGATTCTTAAAATGAATGTACCCTTCTTATTAGTTAGTAACACAGAAAAGTGAATGAACAACTTCAAAAGAATGGGAATAATGATGCATGCCGACCTTTGTCCCAGTTTGTTACTGCTGTTGTTTCAATATTAAAAGCAATGTGATTTTTATGACTACTCTAAGTCATGGTGCAGTGAAATAATAAGGATTATTATTATTAGGATTATTATTTCATTTTCTATTTAGCAATAATGGTTTTACCTACACTACAGCTCCTTTTACTTCTACTTTTATAATAATAATAATAATAATAATAACCACAATACTAATAATAATCCTTTAGAATTAGGATACATTACCCATTTTTAATAATATACACATAAATAGGCTAATTAGGAACAACTCTTAAAGCTACAATATACAACTTTCCACCTTGAGGCAGGAAGTGTGTTCTTGGTCCCACCCTCCTCCCCCTCGGTTGGTCAGGTTCATATCCCAACACCCGTCACTCATCTTGATGAGATGTCTACCTTGAAAAAAGCATCTATCCTGAGGCTGAGGTCAGTGTCATCCGTAGAGCAATCTGCAGTAAAAACTAACAATGTCAATGTTCACCGTGATTTTGTACGGGTCTTGTCTGACACACATTTAGCTGCTGTTTCTTTTCTTACTGCTTTCCACCATTGTTGTTAGTGCTGTGGCCGCTAGCCTCACCGCTAGGCTTGATAGCCACAACCAGCTCACGCACGCACACGCACACGCACACACACACACACACACACACACACACACACATACCCACAGCAAATGGTATATGCCCAAAGTTTCCTAAGTCAATTTCAGCTAGAGGGATTTAGGTATGTACAGACATGGTCACAGACAGATAATGCATAATATATCCTATTTATTTATTTATTGTTACCTTAATGTGAGAAAAGTTGCAGCTTTAAGCCACAAGGCTGCATATCCAGATACTGCACAAATGATTCACTCTTCCATAAGGACTTGCGGTAGGTTGAACCAGTGCATGCCAGTCTGCATCGCATGATGGCAGCGCAACACATATGCAATGTGATCCTGGCCTTCAAAGGCATTGTGAATGTCCAGGTTAGGAGAAAGGAGAAAGGCATTAGGAAAATACATAAGGTATTGAAAATGCTGAGCCTTGATGAATTGGTATTCTATCGGGGTAAAACAAAGCAAAATGCAAACTTGTTCGACCCAGTTGAAAATTGATTACAAAATTGACTTCAGTGGATCAAACAGTGCTGCTGTCAAAAGGAGAGTGGTTTGGCAGGTTATAGATCAGTAATAGAGATACTGATAATGCATAATAAAAGTTAATGTGACAAACAAATAAACTCAATTGTTGCTACATGTCTACATCTCCAAGAATGATGTTGCCTAAAATATCCAGGATGTTCCTTTAAAAAGTAAAACGCATGGAGAATTATGATCATACGAATGACGTCAGAGGGTTGATTAAATATTTATGGACGCCTCCTGCCGTAACGGCATTTCTTCACAACTTTATTTTAAAAGCGAAACGTGGGCTGAGCACCGAAAGTCCCCCCGGAGGCGAACAGAACAATCGGACTGATAAGAGTTTGGAGGGAAGCTGAGGACACGGCGGACTTTTCCCTCTCCGGTCTCCAGACAATCGTCACACAAGGGAGAGGAGGGGAAAAGATGGGCGTCAAATTTCTTCTGGGGTCGTTTAACAGATCGGACCATCAGCAGCAGCAGCTCAGTTGATCCGAATGACTCACTTGTACCGCTCAAACTACTTGAACAAACTTGGTAATAGGGGACTGACCCATTTTTCTCCCGAGGCAACCCTCAGACATAATGATATTCTCTTCCAAGTTTTCCTATCTAGTTCAGTAGCCTGCGAAAGGAAATAATGCGACTTACGCGCAGTTGATACCTCTGAGAAACCAATCCTCATATGCCCCTCTGTCTGACTTGGATATCTATATTGCCAGACTCCAACCGCAGACCAGGAGAGGAGGAAGACTCTGATGGAAAACCATGCAGCACTTTGAACCCATGGAGACATGGCACATAGGTTCCTCTCAAGTCGAAGCGTGCCATCTACAAATAGATTCAGCGCAAGATTTGCCTTCATATGCACCGTTTCGCTGTCTTTCACCTATTTGTGCTACAATGTTATTTTTTGTCGCAGCACAATCATGACCAACCAGGCTTACGACGGGAGAAGGTGCCCGCCGCACAAGAACGCCGGCGGCAAGAAACTTCTGGGGAAATTAGACGATTGCGCTTTACTGGCGGATGTGAGGTCCGCTCGGCAAGAGGCTGGAGTCCTACGAGGATCAAGTGACTCCCGGGACCAAAGTAAAAACCCTGCCTCATCTGGCAATCACTCGACTGAGGCGAAGTTGAAAAATGTGAGTGTTGCGCAGAGATATGGGAATAAGAAGCTGCCTAACGCGTTAATTGTCGGAGTGAAGAAGGGGGGCACCAGGGCGGTGCTGGAGTTCATCCGGATACATCCAGATGTGCGCGCACTCGGGACGGAGCCGCACTTCTTCGACAGAAACTATGATAGGGGCCTGGACTGGTACAGGTGAGCAAAACAGATACAGAAAGAGCCGCACTGATGACCCGGTGATGTGTTGGGCGTGTTTCTGAGACAGTTGCATTTGCAGCTGTTATAAGTAAGATGCGGTCCTCTCACCCAGCGGTGCAGTGGTCTCACTGTTCTGGTGTCAGCATGTGGGCTCTTGCTGCAGATATTTTCATATCATAGTTTGTGTTTATCGTTTGTTTGTTTTTTTGCAAGGTCATACCCGGGGTCA